>JAOTQJ010202305.1:0-19834 GCA_025642045.1 Solanum sejunctum | reverse complement strand
CTTCTACATATACATATCAACACTTAATCTTAACCCCAAGCCAACCCATTTCTCCTAAGTTTTGACACTTTCATTTCTTATCCATATTCAAAGGCATAAGAAAATAAATTGGATTAGAAAACGTACCTCAATTGTTGCAAGATTTCCTTTCTTCCTCTCCTTCTCTTCTTCTCTTCTTCCTCTTCTTCAAGTTTTAAGACAAGAACCAAGACAAAGAACAAAAATATTCTTGTTTTTGGGACTAAAGGGTATTTATAGAACCCAAATTATAAAAAATTGCACCCCAAGGCTCCTAATTAGCCCATTGTTCAAGTAGGTCCTCAAACTTTCCTATTTAAATCCAATTGAGGACTCCCGACTCCAACTTAAAAATATACGCTCCAATTGCAATTAAGCACCGCGATTTAAAATTACGCCATGTTCATCTTAACTTTTCCAATTGAATGAATTACTTTGGTTGAATTAATTACGGGGTCTAACAAAACTCTACTATTTTAAGCATTCGTTGAAAAAAATAATTTGTGTTTTTCCGTGATAAAGACCAATCGAGACCATTTTCGGACTCATTTTTTCGTACTAATTGCAAATCTGGTCTCTTATTTTCCATCAGGCCTTAGAAAGACACATTGTGCGTACGATAAAGTTTAGGGCCATTTTAGTAATTTCATGGGGTGTTACATGTGCTTTACGCGTGATCAAAGTGTATGCCTCGTTTAATAATAAACATTACAGATAAAATTAAATTTAATTATGAACTTATAAAAAGACTATGCGCTTTGTGCCTGATCAAAGCGTGTACCTCGTTTATTAATAAACATTACAAAGAAAATTAAATTTAATTATGAACTTATAAAAAGGTAAATAATTCACTATAAAAGTAATTTTGATAAATTATTTATTTATAAAGATTCAAATAATGAAGAAGTATAAGTCTAAGGAAGAAGTAGAAGTACATCAAATAAGGAAGCTCCATACTTTATCCCTTGTTTTCATATATTTTAAAAGTCTATATTATAAATATAATTAAATAATAATTTTAGAAAATGATAAAAAGATGATTTTATCTAAAACAAAGTCTTAATGAAGGACAAAAAGTTTAAACAATATTTCTAATGGTCTTCACACTTTTAATATAGTGTATATATAATTTCCATATTTTTCATTTTGACATTTCAAGTCGAACATATTTCAAAATTATAAAGGAAAATTTATAATATATCATATTTAGAAAATATTTACTATTATAGTCGTGCAACTTTAATACATACTAGTTTAGTTTTACACGTTTGTATCGTGCCAATTTAACAGTTATATATAAATAGTACTTGCTATTAAAATAAATACAATGCAATAATTTAATCTATTATCACCGAAAAAGATGAGAAAATTAATTCAATTACTTATAATATAGAGATATATTAATAGTTTATAAATACATAAAGTAATAATTGACAGTTGAATAGCTAGGAGTTAAATAATTAGTTGATTAAAATTTAATTTTAAAAAAGATTCCTAAATATAAATAGGAGTTACATAATTATTTAATTAAAATTTAATTTTAAAAAAAGACTTCTAAATTAAAAAAGAGTAGTTTAATGTTTCAATTACTCTTTTTTCTTTTTAAACTTATTATATTACATATTTTTATTAATAAAATATTTGATAATTAAAATTTTAATTAATTTAAAAGTCTTAAATATTAAAAAATAATAATAATTTTCTTTTTTCCTTCATCGCCTAGATAATTGTTTATATAGACAGTCCTGAATTGAATTCTAAATATAAAAAAAATTTAATTCAAAAGTGAATTTTAAAACTAAATAAAAAATAACAAATTAAGAGAAATAGTGAAAAGAAATCTCTTGTCTAAAATAGAGTATTCTAATGAAGGACAAAAACTTCAAACAACATTTCTAAGGGTCTTCACATTTTTTATATAGTATAGTATAGATATAGATATATTGCATGTATGATTCACTAATAAATAATGCAATTTTTACCAAAATAAGCCTAATACATTTTAAAACACCTATAAATTATAATACATTTATATTACATGCAAAATCACTTTAATACATAGTATAATAGATTTATCTTACATGTATAATTCACTTTTAATACTAAGTGCAATTTTTTTTTAATCAAAATGAGTATAATGCATCTTAATACATTTATAATATATATATATATATATATAGTTTTAAAATTAAAAAAAATTCTGAAGAACTCAAAAAAATAATTATGCCATTATAAAATGTGTGCAAAACACTAGGTATTTTGATCCAAAATGAAATTTTTTGCCCCGTCTTCAATAAGATACAAAAGTTGCGAGAAGAATCGAAGAGTAAAAAACACGAAGAAAATTAAAACCATATAAAAATCATCACAAAAGAATTGCAAAACTGTTGCACTCAAAATTCTTTTTAACAAATAATATGCCGTATAAGAATTGTTACAAAAAAATTACAAAATTGTCGCACTCAAAATTCTTTTAACAAAAATAATACTTCTACTTCTAAGATTCCGGGTGTGTTGGGTATTGAGAAACATTTTCATGAAAATATTTTTTTATTTTTCTTGGTTGATTGGTTAAAAATTATTTTTAAAAAAAATAATTTTCTTAAAAATTAAAAAAAAAAAACAGTAACATTTTTAATGAAAATTCCATCCCCCAATATTCCACAAACCCCACTTTTTGACCATCTCACTTAACCACCCTCAAGTCAAATTGAAAAAAAGATATTAATATATTAAATTTAACTAATAAATCAAGTTGAAAAAACTGCTACTAGTTTTTGGATTTAACGATAAAGCAAATTGAAAAAGATGCTACTAATTGAAAAAGATGTTACTGATTTATCGTATCCAGAACTATAAATTTTTTATCGAGCCATGAATTTGGTTTTTTCAGTGTTTGATAATAGTTAAATTAATAACCTAATAAAATTATATACCAAAATTACATTTTCATTTCTAATCAAGTAACAATCAGATTTTTAATACAAGTTTTTTTTGAAAAAAAAAATACAAAACAATATTTTTTTATTATTTATTTATTTTGTAGTTGTCTTTTGAAATCGTGATTTGTTGGAGTTCTTTAGTGTGAGGGATATCCATGGATCGGATTACTGTGAATTTTTTAAATGTCAAACTAAATTATTTGTGTCGAGTTTTTAAATATATAAATCAAACCAAATCAATAAAATCAGGGTTTTGTCAACCTCAATTCTTTTTGAGTTTTTGAATTTTCTTTTGGTGTTTTTGGGGTTTTTTAATTTTTTTAATTTCTTGTATTTCACAATTTTTTGATAAAGTATTCATAAAAATATATACTTTTACTTCAAATATTTTTTATCCTTACTAAAATTCAAATATCTAAGATATTTTTAAACAAAATATAATATAATCAAAAACAATAAAATATTTAATAAACAAATAACAATGAGATAGTATAAAACAAATATTGAAAATAGAACTTATTTAAAGAATGAATAGAGATCAGAAAGAAAGAATGAATGGAGAGGAGAAATGAGAAAGTACGGAGAGAACTTAGAGAATTCTTATTCAATGTCAAAAGAATGAATTCAACTTACAATTAGAAGATAACCATATCTATATATATAAGTATGAAGAGGCTCGCTAATAACAGGCCCAACATTATAGTCTTAAGTGCATGAATGATTATATTCCAAAATAATAAATGAATTTTGAATATTAAATCGTTTAAGTAGTCACAGTCAACATTAAAAAACTATCCAATCTAATATTCATTTTAAGATTGCTAGACAAATATTGAATTGTGTTGGATATGAAATATGCCACACCTTCTTTAATTATATATATTTTAAATGAGATGACATATTTTATGTAATTAAAATAACTATCTAATATACATTTGTCAACATACATACAGTTTTTTTTTTCAAAATTTAAATGGAAAATGTCTCATATGAATATCATGTATTTAGATGCTCAATCAAAACAAGTCATAGCTTGAGTGTCGAAATGAAATATATCAAGAATTTTAATGGACTATTAATATATTAAGCAAAGTAGTTAATTTATTTTATAAACTAATACTAAAATAACATTTTTATCCACAACACAAAATCCTGATTCTGTTTATTTTTTTATGTATCACAAAACGATAAAATATTGAATTGGCTTGTTATTGTTGATTTATAAGTTAAAAGTTATAAGTTAGCTTTATTGACTATCTTAAGAAGAAGATGAATTTATTAGAAAAATATTTTTACTTTATTAGCATGATAAATATTTATTTTAAATTTTTTATCATGATTTGATGATACATATTTAAAAGTATTTGTATTATTTATATCTCCAGTAAAAAAATGTTGCATATAATTTCAAATCATAAGAGGAATATTTTTATGTATTCTGTCTAGATTTAATTGATAAATCTTTTTTAAAAAAGACTTTTATATAAATTATTGTGACATATAAAATAATTTTAAAATAAAAATTATTGGACCAACTAAAAGAATATATGCATATTATTGTATTTGACTAGACGTAAATCTTATGAAACTTCAATTTGTCAATATATTATGTTTATGATAGTTATTAGTATTTCATAGAAGAAAGAATTTGTTTTAGTTTTTTTAATCAGAGATAATTTTCATTAGTTTATTTTACAATGAGAATTTGAAATAGTACTATTTGCATCTCTATTAACAATAACATTATAATTGGTAGCAATAATATAGTAACTATATCGCTAGCTTCTCTATCAATATTAGAAACATCTACAAAAATTACGAGTAAAAATTAAGGTAGAAATAAAATAAAGTTAATGTTAATCAACTGTAATTAGTTTAATCTATTGTAAATCTATTTAAACAAAAAATCTGACTAAAAAATAACAAAGCACTCACATGCAATAACATAACTAATTTCATAGCTCCTAATCTGACTTTTTACACATACAATGTTCACGATACATCAAACGATAAGAAAAAAAATGGTACACAAACAACAAATAATATATTTTAAATCAATGAGAAGAAAATATTTACACAAAATTATTAACACACACACACAAAAAGTAAATATCTTCTCGTACCATTTCGAAGATCTCAATATAAAACATTCATAAGTATTTATTTAAGGAGAAAAAGACTGATAAAAAAATAGCATAACTGTCACCCAGATAAATGAAAGAAAGTTCACTAAGCAACCTCAGAGAACAATTAATTTAAAAATTAGAGAACTATAAACTTTGCATAGAGAATCAACAACAGAGTAAAAGTAAAAGAAGTTAAAAAAATAGACAAAAAAGAATAAGTATAAGTTGAAGCAGTTAGGATGGACATTAACCTAAGATGAAGAGCTACTTTTCAAAATTCAAAAAGAATCCTAGATCAAATGAACTAATACTATAATATGCTGCTCAAACTTTTTAAAATGCCATCAAAAGCATGTCAGGTCCTCTAAAAGCAATGCATATTAAAAAGTTCAACATGTATGCTATAACATTTTTGAAGAGTCTAAATAACTTAGACCATAACATTTTATTTATCGTTATCTTCCCCCAATCTCACAACTACATTTTATACATAACCTTTAGAAACTTTATCACTTTTCCTCACATAACCTTTGGAAACTTTATCACTTTTCCTCTATCTTGTTAGCTATTTCTTCATTGTCCTTGTTATTTTGATCAAATAATTATCCATTTAACTTTTCAATATCAATACTAAAATAAAAGCATGCCCAAAGTTGAATCATCCCCTTGAGAAGATGAAAAAAGGAAGCATAGTATTTGAAAATTTGAAAGAAAAAAATAATGCCAAAAAAGTAGGTAAGTATGAAATAATACGCACGAACTCAACTATTAAATTTAAAAAATTAAAAGATTCAAGAGGAAGCTTAGTACTAAAAAATTAAAAAAAAATTACTAAATTGAAATTGCTACTACTATTTTTTTAGTGTGAAAAAAATAGTCTATATTTAAAAATTTAAAAGGAAGACGAGAGCAATAGTGTAGATGTTTCTAAAATTAAAAGAAAAATTATGTATTGTGTGGTAATAAAGTGATCTTGTGGGCATTCTAGAATTACCTTAATTGTGTTATTTAGTTTTAAAATAGAAATTTGAGGTGAGATCTTTTATCATAGATATTTATAATTTACCTTGGTATGATGAGTGTAATTATAACTTTGCCTTTGCATTAGCTAAATATTATTAAATTGTCATTGATCGTCCTCTCATTGGCTTTTCTCTCTGTGTGTATGTGTGTGTAGTGAATAGGTGTGTCATAACTAACTTTCCAAATGTAAGTTATAACTAACTTAACCAACTTAATTAATTACTGTAACTAACTTAATAAATAATAAGACTATTCTAGTTGACTTTATTTAGTCCTTTTGCCAGCAAATCAACAGGTTGATCTCTTGTTAAAATATACTTTGTTGCTACCCATCTATCTTTTCCTCGTATGAAGTAATAATCTATCTCAAAGTGTTTGGTCCTCTCATGATAGACAGGATTAGTTGCTCTATGTCTAATAGCCTTGTTGTCTAAATATATATTTACAGACAATTTTATATTCACTTCCAACTCCTTAATTAGACGTATAAGCCATATTAACTCAAATATTGTAGTAGCCATGTTGCTATATTCTACTTCTGCAGAACTTCTTGAGATTGTAGTCTGTTTTTTTAAGTTTTATTTTCAAGTGATCAAGGACTCTCCATACTTAACTAAGTAGCACGGTACTGATTTTCTAGAATGTGGACATGCAGCTTAATCTGAAATACAATAGGCAAACAAAGTAGTGTGTTTGTTGTTAGACAGTAGTATGCCTAAACCGATTTGTTCATTACATATCTCACAATTCTGAGTGTTGCATCTCTTTGAGACTTTTTTGGCTATTGAAGGAATTGGCTTAATGTATTGACTCCAAACGCTATACTAGGTCTTGTCATAGTAAGATATCGCTACTTTCCTATCAGCCTTTGATATGCTCCTTGATCTACTAAAGACTCATTTGTGTCTGACTTTTTAAAACTTCAAATTATGATGTAATTATCATATTGCTTGGTTATTAATTTGATATTTATGTCCAATGGGTTTGGTGTTGGTTTAGCATTGCTAAGTCCAGTCTCCGGTATAAGTTTTGGAGTGTATTTCCTGATGCATAAGTATTCCTTGAACAAATCTAGCAAATTCAATACCCAAGAAGTACTTCAATTCTCCAAGATTATTCATCTTGAAGATTTGTTTTAGCCTTTCTTTTGTTTCTTCTATAATCTTAAGACTAAAGATAAAAATAACCAATACGTGTATTATTTATATCATTGAACTCACAACTATAAATAATTACATAAATATTATTATCTCATATCATTATGTCATGCCTTGGGAAGGGACCCAAGACGTGGCTGGCACCCAGATACTATTGCTAGTCTCCAAGTGAACCACTTGGCCTCATCACATTCATTCAATCAACAATCTTACTACTCAACGGAAGATAAGAAAAAATAAATGGGCACATCTCATCATCTAGTCTCAACAATATTGTAGAAAAAGGTTAGTAAGAGAACTAGCTCACAATCTGGACAATCAACATTCGACTCTTGTCTATGAAGCATCTATCACTATTAAGTAGTGCCAATGACATGCCCATGACTACCTCAATCAAAATAAAAGATAAGCATCTCTAACTCCAAAGAATGATGAATCCTCCGAAGTAGGAGAGACTCACCAAATCTGTTGAGTGCTCGAAGATCCTCAATGATTCACTTGCTGACAACCTCTATCCTGCGTATCTACATCATAATACGATGCAGTCCAAAAGGAGAGTCAGTACTTAGAATGTACTGGCATGTAAAATAGCTGAGTGAAACCAAAATAGGTAGAACAATATAGAACCAACATCAACTCAACATATAAAGCAATCAACATGTCAAATGTCTATCTAAAGCAAGAACAAAAGAGTATACAATTGACTCATAAACTCATCAATCGAATCAGACTTGTCTCAGAAGGACTCATCTCAACTCAGCTCATCTCATCTCTTCTCATCACATCTCAACTCAGAGTACTCAAGGTAGGAACTTTCTGGGAGTTTCTGTTATCCAACAACAATTACTTATGAGTCAGTGATTGTACAATAAGTCGCCGATGTTGTTACAATCGTCCCATACTTGCCAGGTAGGGGACGAATTGAATTTACTAGGGACCCCACCTATCAATTAAAGTTAAATCCTCTATTGTTGTAAGGACTCTATCCAGAGGGAACCATAATGAGATGTAATGGTTCTAATCCTCACCTACATTTGGATACGTAGTTTGACGAGTGCGAGTTGGACTAACTCTTACTCTTTCGGTGCTCGATACTCCTCCCATGAATTAATGCTCATAAAACAATCCATCCAGTTAATACATCTCAATTGACTCATCTCAACTCAGCCTTGTAAAGGCTCTCATCATTCAATCAAACCAATCAAACCATCTCAATCAACCTCATGGAGTCTAATTATTGAATTAGTCTCGTAGAGACTCTATTTATCTCATCAATCAACATCTTAATCAACAACCTAAGGATTTGAACAATCATTAGGGAACAATCGAATAGACAAATTGTTAGAGATCATTTATGGAAACTCATGGGACTATCAAGTTCTAGTAGCTCATGATCATTCTCACATCTCAACCTCAACCTCAATCACAATCACATTCTCTATCAAGGCTCTAGACTCAATTCCTATCTTCTTTCATGCAATCTTTAAGAAATAATAAGTAGGGTTTATGCAATAATTCATGTAAAACACTCAATTTAAGAAAATAAGTTTGTGATGATCATCAACACATGAGAATACATATAATTAATATAGTTTTCAAGAATTAAATCAAGAAAATCATACATATGGACTCAAGAACCTTCAATCAACCATCTAATACCATCTATGGGGCACATGAGAGAACAATATCATGTTTTCATTTAGCTTTACATACCTGGAATGAAGCTCTTTGAATCACCCATCAAGAATTCTCCTTGAATTCTCTAATCTCTCGTTCTTCTTTCTTCTCTCTCAAGCCTTAACTTTCAAGTGTTGTGAAGAAGGACTTAGAATGGGGTTTTGACCCTATTTATTCATCAAAACGACCTAAAGGGATCGTGTTTCAAATTTTGGAGTGGTTGAGAAAAGTACAAAATGCCCCTCAAAAGATTTAAAATTTTAAACTCTGGTGGAACAGGTTGGGATAACAGGACTGCGACGCAGATCTAACGTGCACCTGTAAAATTTCAAAAATTCAATCCCATTGAAAAATTGAGAAAATATATAAGTGTGGGTCTACATCGCAGAGCTGTAATGTACCCTCACTGTTTTGGGTTCATGATGGGTCCCACATCATGGCCCTGTCGCGTACCCTTACTGTTTTTAGTCAATTTTATGAAAATTAATTTTTGACCTGGTTGCTCCTAAATCGGGTCGAGATCACTTTTTTACTTGATTTTTCGTGCTGATCACAAATCTAGTCTCGAATTTTCTGTCCGATCTTGTGAAGATGCATTACACGTATATCTCTGTTCTAGGGGTATTTTAATAATTTTACCAGGTATTACATCATCTTCCCCTTGGGATCATTCATACTCGAATGATGAGTAAGAGTGGATATCAAGGCATGAATAGAATCGAGACTCCTCTCAATATTCGATCTATCAATATATCTTTCAACTCCTCATTCCTATCAACAATCTCTATTAGGACTCGCGAATAGACAATCATCAAGAAAAGACAATCAATCTGGTCAAGAGTAAGGATTTTACCTTCAACTTTCTCATCCATCGGCATGAATAGATATGGATATTTTGCTTTCATCTCCTCCTCAGCTTCCCATGTGGCTTTCTCAATGAATTGATTCCTCCACAAGACTTTAACTGATGCTATCTATTTGGTTCTCAATGTACGAATTCAAAGATTAAGGATTTGGACCGGAATTTCTTCATAGGTCAAATTAACCTTCACTTTGATGCTCTTCACAGGGATTACCAAATTAGGATCTCCCAAGCATTTCTTCAATATCGACACGTGGAACAACAGATGAATACCATCTAACTCAAAAGACAACTCTAATTCGTAGGCAACCTTCCCAATCCTCTTTACAATCTGATAGGGTCCAATATAACATGGACTTAATTTACCCTTCCTCCCAAATCTCATGACACTTTTCAGAGGTGACACTTTCAAATATTCCCAATCATCTACTTCAAACTCTAAATCTCTCCTCCTCGAATAGGTGTAGGATTTATGGCGACTACTTTGTGCAGTATTTAATCATTCTCTAATGATATTAACCTTCTCCATTGCTTGATGGACAAAGTCAGGCCCAATCATCTCTACTTCTCCAACCTTGAACTACCCAATTGGTGATCTACATCTCCTCCTATATGAAGCTTCATAGGGAGCCATCTGAATACTTGCATTATAACTATTATAATATGCAAATTCAATCAACGATAGGTGCTCATCCCAATTTCAATTGAAATCAAGGATGCAGGCTCTCAACATATCTTCTAACATCTGAATTGTACACTTTGCCTGGCCATCTGTTTGTGGATGAAAGGTTGTACTCAAATTCACCTTCTTACCCAATTCTTTCTGAAATGATCTCTAAAATTGGGGGGTGAATTTGGATCCTCTGTCCAAGATGATAGATAAGGTCACCCCATGCAACCTCACAATCTCTTGGATGTTCATCTTGGCATACTCCTTAGCAGTGTTAGTTGTCTTAAATGCTAAGAAGTGAGCTGATTTAGTCATCCTATCTACAATCACTCATATCGAATTATATTGCTTTTGAAACCTCGGTAGACTAGTAACGAAGTTCATATTGATCATCTCCCACTTTCATTCCAAAATCTCAAAGTTTTGAGCTAATCCACATGGCCTTTGGTACTCAAATTTCACTTGCTGAAAGTTCGAGCACTTAGAAACTAATTAAGCAATATTTCGTTTCATTCCACTCCACTAATAGACTTCTCTCAAGTCGTGGTACATTTTGGTAGAGCTAGGATGAATGGAATAACTAGTGCTATGAGCTTCAACCATGATTCTATGTCATATACCATCAACATCTGGGACATACAATCTACTTTGGTACCTAAACACTACACCTCCCCTTTTGGAGAAGGCCATCACTTTCTATTTGTGGACCGCCTCCTTCAATTGGAGTAGGACAGGATCCAGGTCTTGCTTTTCCTTCACCTCTGCCACCAAAGATGAAGTAGACCCATTCAAGATATTAACTCCTCCATTATCATTCTCCTCAATTTAGACTCCCAATTGAGCTAACCGATGCACTTCTTTAGCTAGCTCCTTCTTCCTTTCCTCAATATAGGTCGTGCTACCCATTAACAACCTTCAAAGGGTATCAGCAACAATGTTCAGCTTTACCTAGATGATAGAGAATGCTCATATCATAATCCTTGAGCAACTCCAATTATCTTCTCTGTCGCAGGTTGAGTTATTTCTGACTGAAAACGTACTGCAAGCTCTTATGGTCTGCGAATACATCCACATGCACTCTATACAAGTAGTGACGCTAGATTTTGAGTGCAAACACAACCCCCACCAACACAAGATCATGGGTTAGATAATTCCTCTCATGAATCTTAAGTTGTCTGGAGTCATAGGCTATTACCTTCCCTCTCTGCATCAACACACATTCCAATTCAACTCTTGAAGTATCACAATAGATCACGAAATCTTCTGTTCCATCAGGCAAGGTTAGGACTGGTACAGTAGCTAGTCTAGTCTTGAACTCTTGAAAACTTTTCTCACACTCATTGGAGCACTGAAACTTGACCTTTCTCTGAGTCAACTTTGTCAATGGTGTGCATAAGGAAGAAAATCCCTCAACAAATCGACAATAGTAGCCTGCTGACCCCAAGAAACTCCTTATGTTAATTCGAGAGGTTAGTCTAGGCCAGTTCTTAACCACTTCAATCTTTCAAAAATCCACTCGAATACCATTATTAGAGATAATATGGCCTAGGAAAGCTACAAATTTAAGCCAGAATTCACATTTCAAAAACTTTGCATATAACTCATGGTCCTTAAGAGTTTGAAGGACGGTTCTGAGGTGATTCGCATGCTCTTCTTCATCTCTTGAATACACCAAAATATCATCAATAAACACAATCATAAACATGTCCAGATAATGTTAGAACACCCTATTCATCAAATAAATAAAGGTTGCAAGTGCATTCGTCAACCCAAAGGACATGACTAAGAACTCAAAATGGCCATATCTAGTCCTAAAGACTGTCTTTGGAATATCATATTCCCTTACTTTCAACTGATGGTAACCAGATCGGAGGTCTATCTTTAGAAACAAGAGGCACCTAGAAGTTGGTCAAACAAGTCATCTATCCTTGGGAGAGGATACTTGTTCTTTATGGTGACCTTGTTCAGTCGCCTATAGTCTATACACATTCTAAGAGGCCCATCTTTTTTTCGCACAAATAGGAGAGGGGCATCCCAAAGAGAAACACTTGGCCTTATGAAGCCCTTCTCTAACAAATCTTTTAACATCAATCCTGAAATTAATCTCCCTATCAGGAGGAACTTCGGGAATATCCTCAGGAAATACTTCTGGAAACTCATTCATGATTAGAACTGACTCAAGAGTTGGGGATTCAACATCATCAGACTTAACTCTCACAAGGTGGTAAATACACCCCTTAGAAATCATCTTTTTGACTCTAAGGTAAGAGATAAACCTTCCTTTAGGTGCTATGGAATCACCCTTCCACTCTAGAACCGATTCATTTTGAAATTGAAACTTAACACTTCGGGCTTTACAATCAATAGAGCCATAATAGGCATGGAGTCAATCAATGTTGAGATCAAGACAAAATCAATCATATCTAACCTAATCAGATCAATGATAGTATCCCTATGATGGTGGACACTACACAAGCTCTATAAACTCTCCCAGCTCAAATAGACTCACCCATTAGAGTAGAAACATCAAAGGGTTCAAGAAGACTCTCAGGTGTTCTATCAAATCTACTGGCCACATAAGGAGTTACAAAAGATAATGTGGCACCAGGATCTATTAAACATCATCATCATCATCATCAACATACCCCAGTGCCTCAAAAGGCTCCCGCTCATTGCGAGGTGAGGGGGGATCGGATGTACGCAGCCTAACCCTATGTTTAAAAACATAAAACGGCTGTTTCCAGATGACCCATGAGGAGCGTCGAAAATTGTATTGACTAACTGCTACTTCACAAATAAAAGAAGCGCAGACAGTTTAAAGAGCTATTTTGCTTTATCCATCATACTTCAAAACCAAAAAATAGTCAATCTTTGGCTCCATCCGAGATTGATGGAAAAATAATAATAATAAATAGAAAAGACTTGAATCATACCTATCACAACATTTGGGGAGTTTTCTTGATCATGTCAACTACCCATGGTATATAAACGGTTTATTGCTCCGCTTGTGCCTGAAGTGGTGCCTCTCTGATTCCCCTTAACTGGCAGGGTCGGTACAGAAGATTGAGCCCAGTCAGTCCACTTTAGGCACTCTCTCTGATAGTGGCCTGCTTGGCCACATTTGAAACATACATCACTCCCTTCATGACATCTACTCATGTGCAACTTTCCATATGTACCACAAGATAGTTTACCTCGTGAACCTTGAGCCACACTAGCTTGTGACTAAGCCCCACGGGATCCAACATTCTGGGACTTCTGATCATTTCTGACTCTAGGTGCAGTTACACTAGCAGATGATAATGCTTGAAACTGATTTCCATTGCCTTTCTTCCTAACCTCATCGCTGGATATCTTAGCTTTATTGCTTCTGAACTCTTCCCTATAATGTTGCCTCTCCTCATCAACTTGTTACATGAACATCATCAATCTCCCAATATCTATATCACTCACGAGCATTGGTCCCCTCCCATCTCTCTTTAGCCCTTTATTCAACTCATCAATATACATCCCTATCCTCCTCCTCATATCAGTAACCATATCCGAAGCATAGCGGGATAAATGCGTGAACTTCAGCCGATACTCTTGTACAGTCATAGAGCCTGTTTCAAGTTCAAAAACTCCCTCACCTTTACCTTTATCCTCTTCCTTAGGAAGAAACGTCCCAAGAAAGCTTCATCAAACAAAGCCCAAGTCATCACGGGGGCATTTTCCCCTCTATCCTTCCAACACTGGTCGTACTATAGTCTAGCCACCCCCTTTAGTTGATAAGCAATCAACTCCACTCTATCAGCATCATCCACATGCATCACTTGGAACACTTTCTGAAGTTCCTCTATATAGTTCTCACAATCCTCAGTGGATGCAGACCCTGTGAACTCAAGCGGACTTATCCTTAAGAATTCTCAGACTCTAGAAGTGTCATGGGCATCCTGCCGGGCCGCTCTTGGTCTCACAGCAGGTGTTGTCATAGACTAGGCTAGAGTTTGGGTAGTCTGGCAAAGCTCAACATTGGAGACCTCATCTTGTGGGGGTTGCGCAACAACGATAGCTTGTTCCACAGGCACCTCATATCCTTGAGGCTTAGGTGGATTTACATTCTATCGGGTGGGACGTCCTCTACCTCTGATGGCTCTTCTGGGAGGCATGATTACAATTCTGTAATGCGCAAAGCACGAATTAGACTAGAACTTTTATAGAGTATAGCTCTATAGCACGATTTAGAACATAAATAAAGGAAAATAATTTCTAATGTCCTATAGCCTCCTATTTATCAAGTGTGGTCGATAACACACCTATAAACAAGACTCTACTAGACATGACTTCATAGACTCCCTAGGACACTTGAACTTGTGCTCTGATACCAAGTTTGTCACACCCCGACATGAGACCCTAGACATGACCGGCATCTCGATACTATTGCTAGTCCCCAAGTAAACCACTTGGCCTCATCACATTCATTCAATTAATAATCTTACTAGTCAACGGAAGATAAGAAAAAATAAATAGGCACATATCATCATCTAGTCTCAAAAATATTATAGAAAATGGCTAGTAAAAGAACTAGCTCACAATCTGGACAATTAACATTTGACTCTAGTCTATGAAGTCTTTATCACTATTAAGTGGTGTCAATGACAGACTCATGGCTACTTCAATCAAACTAAAAGATAAGCAACTCTAACTATAAAGCATGATGAAAATAATGTAATGAATCCTACGAAGTAGGGGAGGCTCACCAATCTGCTGAACGCTCGAAGATCCTCAACGATTTACCTATTGACGACCTCTATCATTTGTATCTACACCATAATACGATGCAGTCCAAAAGGGGACGTCAATACTTGGAATGTATTGGTATATAAAATAAATGAGTGAAACCGAAATAGGTAGAACAATATAGAAATAATATCAACTCAACATAGAAAGCAATCAACATGTCAAATGTCTATCTAAAGCAAGAATAAAGAGCAGACAATTGACCCATAAATTCATCAATCGAATTAGACTCATTTTATAAGGACTCATCTCAACTTATCTTATCTCTTCTCATCACATCTCAACTCGGAGTACTCAAGGTAGGAACTTTTTGGGAGTTTCTCTTATCCGACAACGATTACTTATGAGCCAGTAACCGTATAACAAGTGGTTGTTGTTTCCACGGCTGTCCCATACTTGCCAGGTAGGCGACGAATCAAATCCACTAGGGACCCCAGCTATTAGTTAAAGTTAAGTCCTCTATTGTTTCAGGGACTCTGTCCAGAGGGAACCATAATGTGAAGTAATGGTTCTAATCTTCACCTATGCTTGGCTATGTAGTTTGATGAGTGCGAGTTAGACTAACTCTTACTCTTTCGATGCTTGATACTTCTCCTATGACTCAATTCTCATAAAACAATCCATTTAGTCAATATATCTCAATTGACTCATCTCAACTCAGCCTTGTAAAGGCTCTCATCATTCAATCAAACCAACTAAACCTTCTCAATCAACCTCATAGAGGCTAATTTTCCAATCAGTCTAGTAGAGACTTTATTTATCTTACCAATCAATATCTTAATCAACAGCTCAAGGATTTGAACAATCATTAGGGAATAATCAAATAGATAAATCGTTAGAGTTCATTTATGGAAAATCGTGGGACTATCAAGTTCTATCAGCTCATCATCATTCTCACATCTCAATCTCAATCACAATCACAATCACATTCTCAATCAAGGCTCTAGACTCAATCCCTATCTTCTTTCATACAATCTTTATGAAATAATAGGTAGGGTTTATGCAATAATTCATGTAAAACATTCAATTCAAGAATACAAGTTTGTGATGATCATCAACATAAGAGAATACATACAATTAATATAGTTTTTAAGAACAAAAACGTGCATATGGACTCAAGAACAATCAATCAACCATCTAAGACCATCTATGGGGCACATGAGAGAACAATATCATGTTTTCATTTAGCTTTACATACCTGGAATGAAGCTCTTTGAATCACCCATCAAGAATTATCCTTGAATTCTCTAATCTCTCGTTCTTTTTTCTTCTCTCTCAAGCCCTAACTTTCAAGTATTGTGAAGAAGGACTTAGAATGGGGGTTTTGACCCTATTTACTCATCAAAACGGCCTAAAGGAGTCATGTTTCAAGTTTTGAAGGGGTTGGAAAAAGTACGAAATGGCCCTCAAAAGATTGAAAATTTTAAACTTTGGTGGAACAGGTCGAGACCACTTTCTGACTCAATTTTTCACGCTGATCGCAAATCCGATCTCGAATTTTCCGTCGGAGCTTGGGAAGATGCATTACGTGCACGTTTTCATTCTAGGAGTATTTTGGTAATTTTATCGGGTGTTACATATTAAGTTTATAAATACATCATTTTTTCTATTCCTATCACCAGATGCAAATCAAATTCATTCTATTTGACAGTAACAGTAGACAAAATAATTGGAACTTCTGATTCTATATATGTCATTTTTTTTCATCTGGTGTATGGTGTGGTAAGATAGGAGCAGTCTCACCACTGCATTACAAATATTCTTCTAGTGTTCAAGGAAAAAAATATTTTAGTTTATTATTGAGTTTTAAAACCATGTCCACCTCTTATCTACCTCGATATGAACTATAATTAATATATTTATATTAATTTCTATTACAATACAATTTAAAATAATAAAATATTTACTTATCATTTGTTTCTTTTATTTGAGATAAGACTTTTGGCAAAAGAACGAACATAGTAGTTTCAACAATATGGGTCATAAACATGAATGCTATAATTTATATTGAATACCAATTTATAGTTTGGAGTTGTTGAGTCGTATTCTGAAAGCTCCTTCAATTTTTAAATAAACACATATCTTCCTTCCAAGCATGCATGCACATAAATAAGAATTGAAGCCAATAAAAATGTAAACAAATTATCAGCCAACATGCATATAAATTACGGGATAGTATAATATTATAAAAGAGAGAAAAAATATTATTACCTCTAAACCCATCGGTGTATAAGCATGGTGCTTTGACGAGAATATAAATCTACTCCTTATTTAAATAATATGTGTGTTAGTGTTATTGTCTAATTGGAATTAATATTGGATTGTAAAATTTTATGTTCCATGTGTTAGTTTGTTTTAATCCGAAATATTAGGTAAATTATTAGTAGAAAAAATTGACTTTTTTCATATTTTTGGAAGGGATTTTATCCTTTTTTTTTGACAGTTTATTTGTTTTTATTTTAGGTCAAAACTTTTTTTGATTATTCTTTAAAAGTTTTTTTCACTATATTTTTTGGGATCAAGTCTATTTTTTAAAAAAGTTTTTTGTCTTTTTTTGACGATTTTTAAACCTTTTTCTTTCGATTTTGAATATTTTTTGGATGTTTTCTTTTTTTTTCAAAAAAAAAACTTTTGTTTTATTATTATTTGAAATATTTTTTTGACTATTTTGTTTCTAGATCATTGGAAAAGGATTCTTTTATAGGAATTTAACCGTAATAAAGAAAATCTTCTCTATTTAATTTTTATTATATTTAATATTTCTAAAATGATATGTAATATAATAATAAAAAATAGTGAAAACACAATTTTGTCTAAAGAGGAGTCTTTTAATAAAGGGACAAAATGTTTAAACAACATACTCTTTAGGGTCTTCACGCGCTTTGTACATGTATACCTTGCCAATTAATAAAAAATGTATATAAAATGAATAAATTATTACATGTGTAGTAACTTATATTATTGAGTATCCAACTATAAAAAAAATTGCATATATATTACTAACCTATATCATCAAGTGTAAATATGTCAATTTTTTATTCCTGTCGTTTTGTACGAAATACTAATCAATTTTTTTTGTCTTTTAAAATATATTTCATATTGAAGAATATTATTTAAATATTTTGCTAATATTTGTGACTTTGAAGCTAATTTTATTTGACAATAACAGTAGACAAAACGATTGAATATACTTTCTATTTCATGTCCTTCAATTATTCAAAAAGAATATCCTAATTTCTCATTAAGTTTTTAAATTCAGGTCTGTCACGCCTTGTGAGGGTACCCTAGATGTAACTGACACTAAAAAACTATTGCTATTCCCCATGTGAACCACTTGGCCTCATCACATTTATTCGATCAACAAACTCAAGACAATCAGCAGAAAACTAAGGAAAGTAATGGATATATCTCATTTAGTTTCAAAATAATAATATCAATAAATAAAAGGGCTAGTAGAAGGAACTAGCTCAATAAGTCTTAATATCAATATTTGACTCTAGTTTATGAAGCATCTATCACTATCAAGTGGTGCCAATGACGGACCCATGACTACCTCAAATAAAGTATAGCTGATCAAATCTAACTCTAAAAGCAAGATGAAAATAAATGTAATGATTCCTCCGAAGTAGCGAAGGCTCACCAATCAGCTGAACGTCTTAGACCTTCAACGATGCACCTGTTGACTATCCCTATTGATATATCTACATCATAAAATGATGCAGCACCGAGTGGCATCAGTACTTGAAATATACTGTATGTAAAATATCTGAAAGAAATAGAAACATGTAGAATAATATGGAACAACATCAACTCAGAAAGTAACCAATCAAACTGTCAAATGTCTATCTAATGCAAGAATAAAGAGTAGACAAGTGACCCATCAACCAACTGTCACAGCCCAACCCCAGGGCCATGACCAGTGTCTGATAGGGACACCTAGACACATGCTAACCTTAAATTCCCGCACTTAAACCAATATTAAATCGCAAAATCACAACTTAAAGTCTAAGAATTCTGCCAGAATTTGGCAGAGTTTCCTCGGTTTTATTAACTAACCGCACCTGCAAAGAAAATCCAGCAGCAACCCAGATAACAATTCAAATATATATATATATCCATTTATACATATACATAAATGCGAGCCGACAAGGCCTCCGCTGCTGTCCTGCCACCTAATAATCATGTCATATATTTTTGGGAAACTATTTTTATACGAAAAGTCTAGACAAAGTTGGTAAAACTTTTAAGACATTAATTTTGTGATCTCATAATGGATAATTGCATACTATGAAGTTTTAAGCTAATTTTGATGCATATGATCCTCACTACTCTACTCGTGTCGTACATAATAGTAATAACCTTCACCGGTTCCCGGGCCAGTTACTATCGTGCTACTATATATATATATATATATCTCCAACGTTGGTTGGCTACGGTGGGACTCGGTTTTGCCCAGTGGTCAAGTTTCGCTTAGATGGTGTGATGCTGTGACTGGTGCTTCACGTGATATATGATATGCGGGTACAACAGACTTCCCTGGCCCATGTGACTATGTTCATGATGTGCGATGGAGATTTTTG
>JAOTQJ010202295.1:0-19834 GCA_025642045.1 Solanum sejunctum | reverse complement strand
TGTATATATGTTCATATGGCAATGTCTGGTACTGTTGGATTCGCTGTTTGCAGGTGGGGTTGGTTAGAAAAACAGAGAAAACTTTGTCGAAATTTCGGGAAATTCCTTAGCTATAGTGGATGGAAATTTGGTATAGCATATGTCTGGGTGCCCTATCGACACCAATCACGGCCCCTGGGTTGGGTCATGACAGTTGCAATATCTCCCCTTTGGGAACATTTATCCTTGAATGTGATGGGTACATGCTTGAAAGGAGTAACAAGACAAATTTCAGCCCTAACATGAATTTGTAATTGCAACTTAAACACCACTTTCATGAAATTTCAAATGTATGCATCAAACATTAAGAAAACATGTCATTACGAGTATGTGTGTATGCAACATAACATAGGAGGCTGAAGTAAATGATTTGACACCATATATAGGATTAACTTATTACTTTAGGCTAGTGTAGAGTGAAAGAGATAAGAATATCACTTCTTCACATCCGCTATAGCTTCCCTAGTGGCACTTTTAACTTGTTGATTCTTTCAAAGGACTTTGACGGATGCCACATCTTTGTTTCTCAAACTCTTCACTTGCCTATCAAATATCTCAACTGAGACTTCTTCATATGTAAAGTTCTGTTCAATACCAACAACCTCCAAAGGTATAATAGAGCCTGGATTACCTATACACTTTCTCAACATAGACACGTAGAAGACGGGTCGAACCAAATTTATTTCGTTAGGAAACTCAAAATCAAAAGCTACTTTAGGAATCCTTTTTAAAAATTTGTAAGGACCTACAAACCTTGGGTTCAATTTTCTCTTCTTGCCAAAATGAACAACACCTTTCATGGGCAAGACCTTCGATTACAACTCAACAATGTACCTCCTTCAAACCTCTATACATCTTATAGAATTGGGGTGAATATAATAGGATGAGTTATGTGCCTCTTTCAAAATTAAATCCTCCATGCCATCAACATTTGGCACACCTAACCTTGGTCCCAAAGGTCACCATCTCCCCTTTAGGAGACCTCTATCTTGCTATCCTTCACCAATGCTTTCAACTCTAATGAAGTAGGGTCAAGGTCCTACTTAGATTTGACCTCTTCAATCAAAGAAGAAGTGGAACAATCTAGAACCACCATCCCTCCATCTTTTGGCATCAAGTAACCTAATTCCTAACCTAGACAATCAACAAACTTCTTTTTTTCTTATGATTCACTCCCTCACCTTACACTACATGCCCAATGAATGCAACTTCTTTTAATAATAACCCACATTTATCAACCTGCATTAGTTATGACAAATGACATCACCATATCTAGTCCATAAAGATGCCTTTCTTTCTTAAAACAACACCCGTGCACACCGAGGTGACTTGTTAGGCCTTCTAAAACCCTTCTTCAATAAATATCTCGACTGATCCTTCAAGTCTTTTAACTCCACTAGGGTCATACGTTAAAGAGGAATGAAAATGGGTTATGTATGAAGGATGAGGTCTATACCAAAGTTTCTCCCACTTTGGGGAGGGACATCAGGAAAGACATCAAGAAACTCATAAACCACCAGAACTGACTCAATAGGAATGACTCTAGACTTAACATCCCTAACCCTTACAAGATGATACATACAACCCTTAGAAATCAACTTTCGAGCCTTAAGACAAGAAATGAACCTACCTTAAATAACTGAATTATGACCTTCCCACTTAAAGACGGGCAGATTACGGAATTAAAACTTAACCTAGTGAGTTTACGAACAATGAAATCATGATACACATATAACCAATCCATCCTAAGGATAATGTTAAAATCTACCATGTCAAGCTAAAAAATAAACCATAAGGTAAGACTTCATGCAATATTAACATAGGATAACACCTATAGACTCCTCTAGCCAAACTAGACTCACCAATGAGAGTAGGCTCCTCAAAGGGTTCATATAAACAATTTGGGATACACCTCAAGCCTATTACAAGCAAATGGAGTAATGAAAAATAAAGTGACATTCGGATCCAATAAATCATAGATATCATAATCAGTAAAACCTTTAATGTACTGGTGATAACATTAAGGGCCTCATCTACCTCTTGCCTCTCTTGAAGATCATAGAAACTATTTCTACATGAACCTTCTCTTAGTAGTTGGGTACCATCTTTCACTTACCCTCTTCGAACCACTAGACCACGAGGATACCCATCCTCACCTCTTGTAGCAACATAAGGACACTAAAAGATTTGGTGCCTCATTGTTCCACAATAAAAACAACCACCCAGTCCTCTCCTGCAAATGCCACCATGGTTCTTCACACACCTTCAACAGTTAGGAAATGTAGCACCACCACCCTTGGCACCACCTCGTGCCTTTGAGTTCCATGAGCACCATGTCCTAGAGGACGATCATCTCTACTTTTACCTTGAGCATATGGACAAGCAACAATCTTGTTGCCCATCTTCCCACAGTAAAAACATGCACTCATTTTCTCAAATATGTGTCAATATGATTGCTTCCTTATTTTGGACACCTAAGAGGATTTGATTCACCGTTACTATCGAGCTTAGCATATGGAAATTTACCTTCAAATTGAGCCCTTCTTCTCCCTTCCTCAAAGGCCACAGGGCAATCTATAATCTTATGCCCAATACTGGCATACTTAAAAACACCCTTAGTGCCAGCCAAAAACTATTTTAGACTCTTCTTGCCACACCCTTGGCAAATAGCGAAAGGGAGCCTTTTCTTTTTGTGCTTAGGCGCCGGTAGACTAGCAGAAGCTGAAGCACCATTGACTAGGGCCTTCTTAGCCTTCCTCTACCCTATCTTATCATTTGTAATCCAGGGGGTACCCGCTTGTTGGTTTAGTTGAGCAGTTGCAACCTTGATCAATAGTCATAGAGCTGGAGAATCTCTACATTAGATATGTCATAGTTGAGAAATTGATCATCAAGCGGGGATGGTTACCATCTTGTCCACATTTCTGACAGGCCTAAGATATATTTTAGAATGTAACAGATAGGAATCAGAAATAAACGTTAGAGGATTTAGCTCTATCGCACAACATAGGTAATGAAGAATTGATTTATTTCCTATAACGCCTCATAGGCCCCTATTCATAGTTGTGGATTGCTTCAAAACCATGAACAAGACTCTACTCAAGGTGGTGTGTTGGATTTATGAGGACCAATTACAAACCTAGTATACTGATACCAAGCTTTTCATGACCTAAGACTAAGACCTAGATGTGACTTTCTGAATGGAGCACCCAAAGGGACCCCAAACAAGTCTCTTAAGCATGCATAGCACATCCTTAGTTGCGGAAACATAATTAAATAACAAGCAAGTAACAGGTAATTCTAAGGAAATGGGGACTTTAGACTCACACTATGGGAATGTTATAGGGAAGAGGATTAGCATAGACACATAACAATTAAGTATTAAGGGGATAAGTAGGGGCTTAGGACTTCAGTCTCATCAACAATGTAAAACAAGCATAAAAAGGAAAAAGGGACTAAGAGATGTCTTCCATAATTACATAAAAAAAATAGGAGTCAAGCTCATAATACATATATCCAACACACCTATAGTATGAGTAGTACGGGTGCCAAGATATCTCTTGAGATCAACCTCAAAATTAAATATCCATAAATTACAAGTCTTACGAAAAGCAACAAAGGAAGTGAATGTTATCCCCAAAGTGGAGGACTCACCAATAACAAGCTTCAATCACATAGTCTAGCCACATGGATGAGAAAGATGAATAAGAGCTCTGGTCCCTACAAGGTTAGATCATGTAGGTAAAAAGTATGCGTTAGTACTTTGAATGTAGTAAGTAAGGGGGTGTAATGCAACAAGGATACATAATCCATTGTTATACAATATGAATAATCATAGCCAACATACATAAGCCCAATACAAAGTAAATGCTCAATGCTTTTTTCAACACATGCATGAGGATAGCCAAATCACAAAAATATAATATCTAGATGGGAAAATACCATAACCAATAAATAAGACCAAGTGAGCGATTACTTGGAATCCTGATATTCACTCTACATCGAATAAAGGTGTGGTCTACTCTTCCAAGGTAAACCATCCCTCTCCGTATGTCCATATCCACTTTTTGGAGAGAGAGTATCATAAAAACCTTAAGGGTACTTTACCCATTTTGGTTATTATAAGATAAGATACCTTACGAGAACTTTACCCTTTTCAGTTACCTTACAAAGACTTCACCCTTTTCAATTATCATATGACAAGTTACCTTACGGGGACTTTACCCTTTTTGGTTACCTTACGGGGACTTTATGCTTTTCAATTATTATATGATAAGATACCCTACAGGGACTTTACCCTTTTGTTATTAATTAGCACATTTTGTACGGGGAATGTACCCCTTTTGGTTAATTATGTAATAAACAAATCACAAACCTATGGCAGCAACAAAGTTAAGGGACAATGGTTATTAACCAAGGTCCTCTCGGTGCTAGGTCAACAATCCGAAAGAATACTCAAATCATACTTATTATCATAATAGGAAAAAGTCATAATGTCATAATATTTTCACAAGTAGTTCATCAAACCAAGCTTCTTAAAATCAAAGAAAAAGGCTTCACATTATTTTTAACATTCATAACATTTTAGTGAGCTCATAGAATGCATAATATCCTTCAACATTTTCACTATTTATAAACCACATCTCTTTCAATAAGACTTTCATCACCATAGAAGCTTGCCATATAATTTGATCAAAACATAGTGGGTATATGTACTTATGATTAAAACCATCCAATTAAAGAGTATAAGACATAGTAAAAGTAAAGTCAATTCATTTTAAAGCCATTCAAATTAACCTACCAATGTTGTAGTAAAATCCCAATTTGGGTGTCATGAAATCGAACTAAAATTTACAAGTTCTTTTATAACTTTCATGGAATCATAAAATGCATGGCTTTAGTACCATAAAATTTGTCATAGAATCAAACCCAATGGTATTCAAGAATAATAAAATCATTACTTTAAGAATTCCAACTTAAATCTTGTATACAATGCATGACAAGATTTACCTATAAAGAATTCAAACTTAAAAATCATGAAATTTGGTAAAGGAGAAGGATTGGCTTCATGGGTAGAAGAATATCCATAAATGAAGCCCACATACCTTTAACTTGACACTTTCTTGAAGGAAAAAGAGTGATTCAACAACTAATTCAGCGATGCATTGAATGCATTAGGTAGTAATACTGACCGTCACCATTTTTGACATCCCAAACAGTCTTCAGTAAAATAGTCATAACTTCTTACTCCGAATTGGAAATGAGGTAAAATTGGATGCGTTGAAAATATAATTCAAATACCTACAATAGGTAGGTAGTGGGTCACCTACTTCATTATGTACTCAGCTATATGACACTTTGAATTTGACCCTTATATGAATTCATAGAAACTTAGCCAATTGGAATCCTTTAGTCTTGGTTCTATGTAAAAGATGTCGTAAGACTCAAAACCATATGTAATCATCTTTAAATACCTAAAAATATATCTTACCACATTTGAATCATCAAGTTGAGCCCTATACATATACGAGAAATTACTTGGGTCTGATATCTAGGGCGTTACAATAGTAAGTCAACCCTCTACATTTGCTGAGGACCTTCCACATTCCTAGAGGTAAATTTCCTTTATACTCTATGATCATGGTTTACTATTCTGCAATCATGGAGAGTTGTGTGAGGTATAACTCAGGTGATTCAAAATGCTAATTTGCATAGAATTTCGAGAACATCATGAAAATGTCGAAAATTACACTTGACACATCGTTCAAGGTCAACTTTTCTATTTTTTCTGCTGTATATTCTAGTTATTATTGAATCTTTAAATATCCATTGCTCAATCATTTTGAATATGACATCAATGAAATTTTGATCTATTGTATGTACTTTTTAGACGATCACTATGCTCTTATCAAAATCTGCCGATTGTGTTGCTTGTGAGGTTAATATGGTGTAGAACCTGTTTTCTGTTCTTTAATTTCCTAAAAGAAATATCATTGATTAGTGGGATTTGTGTTGGTTGAGCCCTAATTTGAGGTAAAGGCTCGGGAAGATGTATGACCATTGTTTAGGGTTTGTTTTAGGATTCCAAATGCGAACCCCATTTTTCCAGTTTATAGCCCTAGAATTGGTCAATATTCGTTTCTCATGATTTTGTCTTCCAAATGATCATATAGATGTTGTGATCCTATTTTTGATAGCTTGACAGAATTATGAGGCCACTCTAAAGAGTAAAGTGCATGCGGAGTGATTAGAGCACACATGATCAACATTTAGGTAGGTTATGGTCTCTCTTCTTCTAGGCTAATTTAGTGTGAATCCTATCTAGATAGCATGAATGCTGGGCAGGGACTTAGTCTCAAAATAATACATGACTGGTTTATTTGTGTTAGAGCATATATGAGGTTCTCAAAATATATATTGATATGGTAAGAATACATGTTATTGACATACTAATTATCTATTGTATTTTTTGTTATCTGATGATTGTTGGGCATTAGTTAGTGATGGCCTAGACCTACGTTGTTAAGGTTTAATTAATTACTACATATTCTTTTGGTTTTACATGCGAACCGCAAATCCTTGTAGACTAGACTAGCAGACTTGAGTTTATAGAGATGATGCCTTAGATAGGTCGTGAAGAGATTAGAACCTAATTATTCATACAATCGGCTTATTTTAGGTCGTGATAAGATGAGAACCTAATTATTCATACAATCAGCTTGTTTTAGGTTGTGATGAGATGAGAAGCTAATTATTCATATGACATATTTGTTATCTTGTATTTTCCTATGATATATTAGATTCTGCTTAAATATGAAGGTGCTCGACGATATGACATTAGAGCTGCGAGCAAGATCTTGTGTAGTTAAGGGCCCAAGTGTTCATTGTGGTTAGGAATATATACTCCCACTAGGATGTGTATAATAAGGGTCAACTACATTCTATATGCCCCTAGTTAGAGGCTATATAGTAGAGGCTATATCGCTAAAGCCGATACCACTGGTTGGGATATTATAGTAGACTAGTCCGAGGCTTAACGGCCAGGTTAGAGCATTTGGCTACTGTTGGTCATATACTGGGTTGAAGGCTCGGTCATAGCCTAGGTTGAATGACATTCATAGCATAGGATGAAGGCTAGATATGTCTATACAACATAGGGTAAAGGCCCAGTTGGACTGTCTATTACAACAGAGGCTAAATGTTGGGTTATGTGATCATCTACGTATTTATAATGTCAACCCTTACTCTAGCCTATACCTCTTCACTGTGGGTACATGCTTTGGGATTATGGAAGCTCAGTTTGCATACATGCATAGATAGTAGGCCCTTTCACCCACATACATCATTATACCATCACCAGTTTTGGCTACTTCTGTATTTGCCAATAGATGTACCTGGTTTACATGACTAGACACTTATGGAGTCACATTCTAGCTTATCCATGCTTTATTTATAATTCATACTCATTCGGCCTATGATGTCTATTGGGTACCATATTCTAGTACTCACCCTACACTCTACATTTTTTCCTAAGGTAGGATCGAGAACGAGCCATCAACATTGATTACCCCTATTGTTGTTATTTCCAAAGACTTGTGGTGAGCATTATGTATTCTTGGTCATTTCAGTCTCAGTTTGTACCCATGGCCTATCTTTTGCTACCAGAAGGTAACCTTTTATGTGTGTGTATATATATTATGACTTAGTTGTGTTATATCGTGTTTGTTTTAGCTCTATACACATGACGTCAAGGTTTTATGAGGGTTGTTGTTACTTGAGTTTTATCTATATATAGTATCAGTTTTGTTTCAATTTTATTTGGTTATTAGTTGTTTCCTATTGGGTTTTCTTTCGCCCTCACACCCGTTACTAGTTTTATGGGTTATAAGTTGGCTTGCCTATCAAAGAGTTAAGCTAGGCGCCATAATAACCTATAATGTCAAGTCATGACAAGTTGGTATTAAAGCCAGGTTCACTGGTCTCATCTGTATAGAGCTGCCATTTACTAGAATCCTATAGATAGGTGTGAAGACATCCATGACTTTTCTTCAAGTGGCTTCAAGATGTTATTAGAAATTTTTCCTTTTATCATTGTATCATTTTGTGTAGTTATATTTTTAGGTTTATGAATCTTATTTTACTCACTCTTTTACAGATATGTCCCATAGAGGTCGACCTCCTGGTATAGTTGGGGGTGCAGCGCTAGCACTAGACAAGGATCCTTCCCTAGATCCCATGGAGGGGCATTAGGATGCCTCTGTTCCTCCACAATTGGAGGGACTAGTTGTGGCACCGCTCATAGTCATACCTATTATGACTCCGATAGTACAAGCCACTATTGTGTTGTTACTTACAACACTTAGAGGTGTATACAGCACCAGCCCCAGCACCTAAGCAAGCTCTATTTCCACTTGTCCTGTTCGAGAAACATCCAATTCGTGCTCCAGCAAGGCATGTTGTAACACCTCCATGTGACAAAATATCCTCAGGGTGTATTTCTTAAATATCTTAAAATTCATTCATTATTTTGCGAATTTGACTTCATATGATTTTTCAAGAGGCAAAATTGTGTATGAAAAAGGTCACCTTCAATTTATAGGTGACCCATATCAAAAAATAAATTTTTGAGTGATTTGGGTAAAAAAACAGAAGAGTACGCAACCAATCTGCATCTTGAACTTGTTTCTAAATAGTACTAAAATGGCTTAAACTCACTCACAAAATAGGGAAAAATCAAACTTCATGTGAAAACAAATAGATAGGGAATAGGTCCGCGTCATGCTAGTGTTCCTACATAGTGTAAATTTGTAATGCCCCTATTGGCTTGGAAAATAGAAAGTTCAAGATTCTTGCTAATAATTGATCTTACGAGCCACTCTACAGCCCGTACAATTATCCATGGGTCATAAGTGCATTCGTGGAAAGTGCCAGTGCAAATGGAAAATTTGAGAATTTCTAGAAGTTGACTTACATGATACTAGATAGACTGTATAAGGATCCGCAACATATCAACAGGTCTTTCAAGTAGAATCCTTGAGGAATCAAAAATTTGACTTAAGTGTTGGAGCAACATACGGAAGGTTTTTACGGCTCGTAAGTGAAACGATGGGTCATGCTACATGTTCGTGACTCAGTATCTGCAATTCTAATAGCTCAATTTTTGGAGCATCCAGTTCCATAAGGCAAGGTATGAACCATAGGTTCATCCATGACCCATGGAAGGGGTTTCGTAGAC
Organism: Solanum sejunctum; assembly: GCA_025642045.1. Classification (NCBI taxonomy): domain Eukaryota; kingdom Viridiplantae; phylum Streptophyta; class Magnoliopsida; order Solanales; family Solanaceae; genus Solanum; species Solanum sejunctum. The sequence continues at coordinate 10,560 of JAOTQJ010202295.1, read as the reverse complement.
GGCTATGATAGTTTTTAATAAAGGGTGTTTTCGATATTTCCCAATCCACCTAAGTCTTAAGCTATGTCATTTTTGCTACCGTAACTACCTTAACCGACCTAGCCTCAATAAAGTCCTATTCCAATTCATTCAAACTTTATAATCCTCAAAAATCTCTCATAGGTTCTTAATAATTCTCTCTAAGTCAAGGGTTCCATTGAAGAAAAAGCTTGAAGTATTTGGGTAAGGATTTTCTTTTCCAATTCTAAGCATCCTACTTGAGGTATGTAGGGCTTCATATATGGATTAGTTTCATCCATGAAGCTCAGTCCACAACTTTCCTTTTAGGAAAATTCATGGTGATTTCTTATGGGCTCTCAAGCTATGATTCCGAATGCATGGACTATGATTCCTATATAATGATTATGACTAATGATGGATGAATTAATATAAAATTACATGGTCTATGTAATCCTCAAGCAAAACTATGTGTCTTTAAAGTGTGCATGACAAGGGCTTAATGATTTGATGTGGGTTCTTTTGTTAATGATTTAATTTGATTTTAATTGCATATTTTCTCTGTGAATCCTACTCAATTGCATGATTTGACTCAAATATCCATGGACCTACACATAGCCCTAGTCTCTTATGATAAAGCTACGAATTTATATGCTTATGACTTCGAGTATAAAACTTGTTTTAAATTATTATGATGTTATAACAATGATGTTGTCATGAAAGCTATGACGATGCTATGATAAAGGGGGTGATGAATACCCTAATGTTTATGATGATGCTAAGGGGGAAATGTCTACCCATATTATGATTAAAGAAAGTAGATTGTCATGGCCTGGGCCTATAAGCCACATAGCATCCATATACACGTCATTGGTTCAGAAGCGCATAATTAAACAATAGGCACATAGTTCTAAGGCCCGGGTAAGTACGATTCACACTATGGGGATGTCATAGGAATAGAAATTTGTATGAATTCACATAGCACATAGCACATAAGAACTAAAGGGCGGTTAAGTATGACTCACACTATGGGGATAGATGGGACTTAGGACTTTCCACATTTCCACACCTCATCATGAGCATATAATAATAATATCATCAACATGAGATAGACATAATCATAGTCTCCACAAGCAAATAGCATAACTCAGAGAAAGCCCGTACATGGAGTTTATATGATGTCCAACAATGCCTTTAGTACATAGAATAGGATGGGGGCCAAGACATGTCCCGAGCTCACCCTCTGTAACACCTCTCACGCACCTTGAACATATGTCATATAGTGAATTTCTTGAATATCTCAAAATCCATGCATGATTTCACAAATTCGACTACATATTAATTTTCAAATGGCAAAATTATGTAGGAAAGCATGGTCTTTGATTTTTAGATGACCTGTAGCAAAAAATTACCTTTTGGGTGATTGGGGACTTAACCAGGAAAGTATGATGCAACAAGTCTGCGCCACTAGTGTAAAAATAGCCCGAACCCATTCCTGGGCCAAAATAGTGGAAAAATTAAACTTCGCACGAAAATGCACTACTCCATAACAATTCCGTGTTGCGGACTTATCACACCCTAGTTCAAAAAGTTCCTTAATTTTCTTTTTTCACTAAAGGGTAATTCGGTAATAACCCAATGCCTATATATACATGAATACCTTCCTCTTAAGCTATTTCAATCCCTAAAACACTCAAAACCCTCCCAAATTCCCCCTAATTCCTTACAATTGCCTCATTAAATTCAAGATATTTCAAGAACTTGCTTTGGATTTCAAGAACTCAATCGAAGCCTCAAATCTTTCTCAAGCTTTTCTTCAAAAAGTCTCAAGTTAAAGGTATGTGGGCTTCATTCAGTGGGTTGTGGTGCATTTGGGCCCTTTTTATTATACTTCTTAGGCTTAAAATGTAGTCCACTTATGATGCTAAAACATGGGCTAAAGTCACACTCTTACATGGACTTTATTCATAAATGGACTTGGACAAATTTGACGTCGAGCCTCGTCTCTATTTAGATAGCAAATTTAAGCTAAGTAGGTGACTCAGCTGCTAGCATGTTAAGTCCTACAAGAACGTCAATTCGCTTACTTCATCATTTAAGGCCATAATCTCCTCAATTCAACACAAAACATGTATACACTCAACCCTCTTAAGCATTAGACACACACATAGCCCATTAACACGAGACTCAAGTACTTTTAAAAAATTAGCGCTAATTTGACCAAACCATGTCATGTTTCATTTGAATTGTACTAGTATTGTAAGGTGTGGGTTGTTACATCCTCCCCACTTAGGAACATTCATCCTCGAATATTAGCACAATTGGATAGCTTAACCAAGTTTAAACCTTCACTTAACATTTGACAGCATATTAAGTATTCATTCGCACATACCTATTAGTGTCCCAATTCTGCATATTGGACTTTCTCTTTAGCTTCAAATAAGTAAGGGTATTGTGATTTTGTTGCATCCTCAGCCTCCCATTTTATTTCTTTGGCTTGCTGGTTTCTCCAAAGTACTTTTACTGAAGCTATTTCTTTATTCCTTAGCTTCTTAACCTGATGATCTCGAATAGCAACAGGTACCTCTTCATAGGTGAGATCTTCTATAACCTGCACATCCTTAAAAGGAGTGATACGAGATGGGTCTGCCCTAATGGGACTTTCGGGCGTGATAGTAGACCACTCATTTTTCGGCGTGGAGGTAAACATCGGCATTCCAAGTAGTAGCTCACTTGGTATTATATGTCAGTTATGGTCTCCTACCACATATGTATGTTTATGTTATGTAAGTTTGACTCTCTTCATGCATGTTTTAGCTTAAGCATTAATCATACATGTCATCTTAGTCTTGCATTGATTATAATTATGTGTCTTGTTAATTATGGATTATGTCGTTGTTGCATTGCATCCCACATACTTAACACATTTCAAGTACTAAAGTATACTTCTTTTACCTACATGATCTGGTTATGTAGGGACCGTAGCTCCTATACATTCCCCTCCTCCACATGGCTAGCCGATTCATTGGAAGATTATAATTGGTGAGTCCTCCACTGCGGGGACAATATCCACTTTTACATTCATGCTTTTGTTAAGACTTGTCTATTATGGATATTTATATTTTGAGCATGAGCAGGGAGATGTCTTGGCCCCTGTTACATTCGTTCTATGCTTGTTGTATGCTGATGATGAGATGGAAGACCTAAATCCCTAAAACATTCTCATAGCATGAGTCATACTTACCCACCTCTTAGACTTTATTTGTTACGTGATTCATGAAAATCCTCTTCCTTATAACAACCCATAGCTTTAGTCCAAAGTTTTTCTTCCAATAGAATTATTTGGTACTTACTTGTTGTTTAATTATGCTTCCATAACCAAGGATGTGCAAACGATATGCTAAGAGGCTTGTTTAGATTTCCCTCAGGTTTCCCATTCACCGTGTCACATCTATGCCATAGGATTGTGTCATGACAAGCTTGGTATTAGAGCACTAGGTTTGTTAATGGTCCTCATAAATCCAACATACAACATCAAGTAGATTCTTCTTCATGGTTGTAAAGCATGCCACAACTATGAATAGGAGGCTATGAGGCATTTTAGGAAATGGTTCATTTCTTCATGATCTATGTCGTGATTTAGATTTAGATTAAGGTTTTGTTTCCTTAACTGATGGTCTTTGCTCTTTTAGATTTTGCCACCAAGGAAAATGACACAAAAAGCTCTCACGTCGGAGAAGGGTCTGGCCCCTCCGTCTCTACATGCTCCCCAAGAATAAGGGGTCACACATGTGGAATACTAAAATGTCATTTCCCTATTGGCATAAGTCATGACCAACCAATTAAACTAAGGAGCCCAAGCTCCTCTCACAGCTACCTTGGCTTCAAGAGTGAGGGATTTTACATGGATGAATCCTCCAGAGTTTTATGGTGCCAAAACCCAAGAGGGACACGAAAGAATTCACTGATGAGATATATAAGGTGATTGATATTATAGGGGTAAGTTCAAAAGATAAGGTAAAATTTGCGTCCTATCAACTCAAGGGCGTTGCACAAATTAGGTTTAGTCAATGCAAGTTAGAGAGGGAGAACAATGATCCCATCCCAATAGAGGAATTTAAGCCTGCCTTCCTCAATCGATTCTTCCATATTGAATTGAGAGAGTCTAAGATGATCCGAGTTCATGAATATCAAACAAGGCTCCATGAATGTGAGGGAGTATTCCCTTAAGTTCAACAAGCTCTTAAAATGTGCTTCTCACTTGGTTGCCAACTCTAGGGCAAGGATGAACAAGTTTGTGTGAGGGGTACTCGAATTGGTGAATAAAGAACACTGCACTACTATGCTTGTGGGTGAGATAAACTTGTCTCATCTCATGACTTATGCCGAGAAACATGAAGGAGAGAAACTATCACTACCGAATCCTACACCATAATTTGATTAAAGATGTATGCCAAGCTTCTATGATATTGAGGGCCTTTTGGCAAGTTATGTAAACTACAAATAATATGATTTTGAAAGGGGCTATTATGTATGCTATTAGATATGGGAATATTGTGAGAAGTTATGAAAGTTAGGAAGCCCTATATTGATGTTATGAACTTTGGTTTTGATGACCTACTTATGACATTATTATGATATTGTGATGCTTTGCATAATACGTCTTTAAATATAATTTGAATATTCTTTGGGATTGTGACCTAGCACCGAGATGAACTTGGTAGATAACCATTGTCCCATAAATATGTTGCCACCATAGGTTTGTGAATTAGATAATGGATCCATATAGCTCATGTAACATGATTGACCAAAAAGGGTAGTTTTTCCCTGTGGCACATGTATTTTAAATATCGAAATGGGTAGTATTCCCGTAGGGTTGTTATCATAAGTTAACCAAAAAGGATGGTGTTCTCGTAAGGTATTTATAAAGCATTTTTTGAATTAGGGGAGTTCCCATAAGGTGAGTTTTTGATTTACCTTGGCAAAATAAACCACTCCTAGTCCGGTGTAGTGTGAACATCGGGATTTCAAGTAGTAGCTAGCTTGGTCTTACATGTCGGTTATGGTCCATTCCCATATATGTATGACATGTGATATGATTTGATGATTTCTCATACATATTTTGACTATGGCATTAAGCATTCATGACATATTGACTTATATCCATCAATTATGGTTATGCATATTGTTTAAGTATGGTTTATGTTCCTTATTGCATTACACCCCTCATAGTTAGTACATTCCAAGTACTAATGCATACTTTTTACTGCATGATCTAACAATGTCGGGATCGTGTCATGGCTCAGAGCTAGGGCTTATTTGTGACACAACAAATGCGACATCTGAAGAAATCCAATCCAAGCCTCGTATTCATATCATAAGCATTCATATGGTAAAATAAGAATATGCAAGAGATTAATAAAGCAAAAATGTATATTAGCAAGAATATGAAAATACATCATATGCATTTATCCAATTCATGCCTCTACATCATAGCCGTTGGCGAGGTCTAGCACATACCTCACTATCTCACCCTTAAGATATGCATCCAAAGTAAATGACAAGGTGTCAACATAACAGAATGAAAAATAGAATGTAAAACATCATAAGGATATGTTCCCAAAGCATGGGAACTGACTAATAAGTCTTCAAGCTTAGGAATCTGAATGCTAGCCTCAATATGGAATCTTCTCATTATCCGTCCCCACATGGTTAGATCATATAGGCAACGAAGTATGTGTAATATAGTCACACCGCTAAAAGAGGAGTGCGACAGTCACTTGGTACTGTTATTGTCCGAGTAACCTATAGGATATGCTAGTTAACTAAGCTAGAGGACAAAATATTGGGCAGCTAACATTTGAAAAACTAAGCTTGGACTATTTAGGTCTTGACCTGGTCAACAGTAAATCAGGTACACCAAGATAGGTAAACAAAAAATATAAAAGACTAGTTAGCCGACATGGCTACAAAAATAGAGGTACAAGTACACACTATATATACATGACAATCCTATGACTGGAGATAGAAAGTTGCTAAAGGACTAACCCAATATAACATGTCCACAATAGCCTCTAAGAATTTCAATAACATTGTCGGGATAGGGTCATGACTATACCCAAATCTATAACAAAAAGTTAGCATCTTGGCAAAGTTCTAGAAGGAGGTGGGGCTTAAAAATTTTTGAGGGGTTATATATATACATATATATATATATATGTATTGTGTAAATATATATAGCTCGAACTGTATGCGTAATGTACAATGTATGATATTAATGTTGAAGTCACATAGTAGCCCATACCAAGAATTTAGTCAATCATTGCTCATTGGTACACTTATTCTCATAATATCATAATCATTGTCGTACATATACATATAACTCATGTGATCTTATGTGTCTTTTGAATAAGTTTGAGAACTTATCTTAATATTTAGAATGAAGCCTTAACTCTAAAAACTTCATAAAGGTGCTTCACATTATGCTTATACTAGGTTCCATGCCAATTAGTAAAAGAAAGTGTTCAGAAGGAACCAAGTGCGTTAGCAGTTTAAATAGGAGCATTATACTGGAGATTATTGGAAACCAACACATTACTTGCTAAGTACCTCAAATATGGTTTTAGTATGAAAGAAGGATTGATTATGAATACTACATTCCCCTCGTAATCTACATTTATTTTAATGACACTACACCAAGAAGAGCAATACCTCAAACATATGGATAGGTAGTCAGGAAAATTGATAAATTGATATAAAGATACTGAGAAACTTCTACCTGTTCATTATCTTTTTCAACTCTACCAAAGTAGGAGTCACATCTTCTTTTGGCTTGATTTCTTCCATAAAAGATAATTACACCTTGTTATGTACTAGCACACCATAGTCACTCAAGCTACTCAACCTTACACCCAAGCAGGCCAAATGAAGAAATTCTTTGACCATTTCATTATATCCACCTTCAATATATCTCATGCTAACATAGACACTCTACTCAAAGCATCAACTACACCATTAGCATTGTTGGGGTGATACAACACACCGATGTTACAATATTTCAAATGTTTCAACCATTTTCTTTTTCTTAAGTTCAAATACCTTTCGGTAAACACATAATACAAACTCTTGTGGTTGGTGAATATATCAACATGTACCCTATAGAGATAGTATGGCTAAATCTTTAATGCAAACACAACAGCTAACAACTTATTATCATACGTCGAATAGTTCTTCTTGTGCACTTTCGATTGCCTCAACGCATTTGCAATAACTTTTCCATGTTGCATCAATACACAACCCAAACCAGCATATGAGGTATCACGATATACAACAAAATCATTTGAACCATCGTACAAGGTAAAAATTGGAGCCGAAGTAATACGATCCCTCAACATATGATAGCTCATTTTACATTCTTCAGACAATTGGAATTTTGCCTTCTTTTGGGTCATATTTTTCAAAGGAGAAGCAATGGAGGATAATCCCTCAACAAATTTTCTATAGTATCCTGCAAAACCCAAAAAGCTTCTAATATTCGATGTAGACAATGGTCTACACCACTTCTTCATAACATCCATCTTGTTTAGATCAGTCCTAAAACCATTGCCCAAAATAATGTGACCAAGAAAAGACACCTCTCTTAACAAAAACTTATACTTGCTAAACTTGGCAAAGAGTTGTCTATTTCACAATGTTTGTAGCATAATCTTCAAATGAACCTCACACTCTTTCACATCCCGTGAATACACCAATATATCATCTATGAACACCATCACAAACATATCCAAATATGGTTTGAAGATTTTGTTCGTCAAATCTATAAAAGTGGCAGGGACATTTGTTAATCCAAATGGCATAACCGAAAATAGAAAATGATCATACCGAGTTCTAAATGCCATCTTTAGGATGTCATCTTTCTTCACCCTCAATTGGTGATATCTGGACTGGAGATCAATCTTAGAAACATAGCTTGCTCCTTGTAGTTGATCAAAGAGCTCATCGATCCTTGAGAGAGATACTTGTTTTTTTATGGTTACTTTGTTTAATTGTTGATAATCCACATATCTCCGAAGTGAACCATCTTCCTCATAAACAATTCGGGAGCATCCCGTGGCGACATACTACACCTTATAAACCCTTTATTGAGCAAATCATTCAATTTTTCTTTTAATTTTTTTAATTCGATTGGGTCCATTCTATATGGAGGGATAGAAATAAGTTGGATGTCAGGTAAGAAATCAATACCGAAATTGGTTTTCCTTACATAAGGAATACCAGATAGCTCATCAGGGAAGACATGGGAAACTCAGTCACTATAGGGACTGAATCAAGAGTAGTTACATATGACTCAACATCCATGACTTGAACAATATGATATAGACAACCTTTAGAGATCATTTTCATGGAATTCATAAAGGAGACGAACTTCCCTTTGAACACAGAATTTGTTCCCCTCAATTCTAACATGGGCTAATTAGCGGCTTGAAATGTAACACTACAAACCCTATAATCAATAGAAGATTAGGATGCATGTAACAACTCAATACCAAGAGTAACATCAGATTCGGTCATATCAATCTCAATTAGATCACATGGAAAGACTTTATGTATGACCGACATGGGACAATAGGGTTCTTACAAGACATCCAGAAACACATCAAATTTTATGTCAACATAAGGAGTAACAAAAGACATATTGGCACCGGGGTTAAGCAAAATATATATATCATGATCAAAGACTTTCATCATACTGGTAACCACATTGGGAGCCTCATCAACTTCTTGTCTGGCAGGCATCACATAGAATCAATTACCACAGGGACCCCCACCTTGAGTTTGAGCACCTTGTTGCACTTGCCCTTTTTGAACAACTTGGCCTTAGGGATGCCCTTACTTACCTTTATTAGTAACATCAAGACACTCGAAAATATAGTATCCTATCTTTCCAAAACCAAATTATGCACCCTAACCTCTCAAACATTCACCAACATAGTTCTTCCTACACTTGAGACATCTAGGAAGAATTGCACCACCTTTCACAGCATCACCTTGAGCCTTAGAATTGACCTCTTTCTCTTTGACAAACCTTAGAAGAGTACCTTTTGAAGACCCTTGGCCTTGTTGGAATTGGCCACCACCAGACATACCATAAGAGAAATCATCATCATAATGTACTCGCTTGGATTCCCTCGACCTCATCTTTTGTAACTTTTCACTCTCCACTTGTTTGGCATATTCATGAGTATAGAGATATCCATTTCATTAATGAACATGGAGGCCTTGCATTCCATCTTCTCCAAATTAGACATCCCTAAGTGAACTTGTTCATACAGACGCTAGAGTTGGCCACCAAAGAAGGAGCAAAGTCGGACAACTTCATAAATTTGAGGGCATACTCCCTCACACTATACCTTCCCTAATTTAAATTCATGAATTACATCACCTTAGCCTCCCTTAGACAAGAAGAAAGAACAATCAAGAAAAGTGACCTTAAACATTTCCTAATAAATGGCACCTTCTTCAGCTATCTCGGTCTTCCATAGAGTGAACGAAGCTTAAGCCACTCTTTTAAGTTGATAAGTTGCTAGTTTGGCCTTCTCTTCAGAAGATACTCTTATAATCTCCATCACCTTGTACACCTCAACAGTAAGCTCTTGAGGATTCTCATCCACAAAGCCGGAGTAGGAATCATTGGAGAAGCAATGACTTCAGTAAACATAGTTATTGCGGTGCTGAATTCATCATTTGATACTTGGTCCATTTGAGGCACATAGGGAGCTTGAAGAGCTTGGTCCACATTAGCATCATTTCCCCTTGGCAATGGAACTCATAGTGGAGCTATATCTGGAAATACCAAGGGAAAAATTTTATGATACGAAACTTCAATGGCACGACATAGAGTTTCAAAGAAGTGAAGTTTTCCTAAGACATATCACAGCCTCCTATTTATAAATGTGGCACGCTTCACACCAATGAATAAGACTTTACTCGATGATGCATGTTGGACTCACTAGGATCTTTCACACCTTATGCTCTGATACCATTTTTCTTATGATTCAAACCTAGGTCCTAGCCATGATACAATGAGTACAACACTCGAAGGCATCTCATTCAAGCCATGTGTTCATATCAAAAGCATTCATAAGGCAAAATAAGCACACATATGAGATTAAGCAAGCAAAAAATGTATGTAAGCAAGCAAAAAATGTATGTAAGCAAGAGTACGATAATACATTATATCCATTTATCTAATTCATGCCTCTACTTTATAGGTCTTGGAGAGGTCTAGTATATAGCTCACTTGATCACCCGCAAGATATATATAAAAAATAAATGATAAGGTCTCAACATAAAAGAAATGAAAAACATCATAAGGGCTTGTTCGTAAAGCATGGGAACTCACTAATAATCCTTCAAGCTTAGGAATCCAAATGCTAGCTTCAATATAGAATAATCTCGTTAGGATCCATAACTTAATTTAAACCCTAAAAGTCCTTAATTGGTTCGATTTAATAAAGTTTGGGACTGAATGCAATATTTCTTCTAAGTTTGGTCCTTAAGGAT
>JAOTQJ010202265.1:0-12948 GCA_025642045.1 Solanum sejunctum | reverse complement strand
CTTCAAATCTATGAATAAGACTCTAATCGACAACGCACGTCAAATCTATGAATAAGACTCTAATCGAGCTAGTGCTCTGATACCAAGTTTGGCATGACCCAAGCCTAGGGCCTAGACGTGACACGATGAATGGAGAACCCGAAAGGACCCCAATCAAGCCTATCAACATACCAGTACACATCCTTAGTTGCGAAAATAATAAAACAATAGTAAGAGATAGTAAAAATACAACACGAGGCTAAGGGATATCTTTCATATCATAAAACATCAAAAGATTCAAAGGGAGTCAAAGCACAAAGCATCATTACATACTTGTCCACAACACCTCTAACAATAAAACTTAGCGGGGGTCAAGACAAGCAACCAGACTCACCATCATAACAATGACAATAGGTAATCCAAATATATACTATGTAGTATAAACATAAGCATGAAAGAAGATAGATGCTATCCCCAAACTTAAGTTCTCATTAAAAGCTAACTTGAACAATCCGCCTAGACATATGGAGGGGAATCAATAGGAGTTCAGGTTCTTACATGGTGATATCATATAGTCATAGAGTATACATTAGTATGTTTGAATGTACTAAGTATGTAGGATGCAATGCTACAAAACATAGGCAACAGAATAAAAATCAATATGGCATGCATAATCAATGCTTAAGTAAATCATTCTTTGCAAATCATTCATCTTACATCGAACATAATGTATAAGTGTGGAAAGAAACCTTAACCGATATAAAGTAACACCAAGCAAGCTACAACTTGGAATCTTGATATCTACCCTACACCAGAAGAAAAGGGAAAGTTACTTGCCAAGGTGAACCTCCTAATACCAAAGTGGATCAACTAAGCCTTATGTGAGCTAGGTACTCACCTCTAGTTCTTGGACTCGGGTACTCGCCTCACGTCTTAACTCATGTACTCCCCTCAAGACCTCATATTTAGGGTACTCGCCTCTTAGAGACTTGGGGACTTATCTCTAATCCATTTACCTACAGAGGCACATAGTTTGGGACTTGGGGACTCACCTCTAGTCCACTCAGTTCTAAGTCTAATCCTACAGAAAACATAAGATAAGATACTTTCATAACTTGCAATAAACATAGAGACATGGCATTAGTACCTCATAACATCATTGACCTCAAATGATGAGCCTAACTTCAAACATAAGAATGGGTTATCATCAACATTACCCTTACATTAACATCAATATCAAAGGCTCACAAGAGGTATAATCTTTGAGAAAAAGTGGCTTAATTCGGTCATACAACATCATCAACATTTTCATGACTTAAACACATCTTTGAAAAGCACATTAATGCGTGAAATCACGCACAAATTTTAAGATATATGGAAATTATGATTCCGGCCACTTTGGAGGAACATTTTTGGGCACTTTTTGGGTCGTTTCAGATGTATTCTACTAACCTTTCCCATAAGTCTTTTGCAACAATAGTGGGGAATTCTACTATCCTATCCCACAGGCCTTTTAGAACATTAATCATCGTCATAAGGATAGCTCCTATTTCTTGGCTAAGCCTTTACTATAGGCTAGCATCATAATCTTTGCTAAGCCTCTACTATCGGCTAACATCATCATATCCCTCTACCAAAGAGTAAGCTTTTCATTTCCTTCTTCTAATGGGTAATCATTTCATATCCCTCTACTAACGGGTCACCAGCATTCCATATCCCTCTACTAACTGGTCATCATTTCATTTTCGTTTACTAATGGGTCATCATAGTCAAATGATCATAACTAGGTTGGGACACACATTTCTTTTATTCATTCATTCTCGACTCCAATGAGTTTCCAAAAAACATATAGGTAAGAGTATGGTCATATCATGTCTAAACTTGCAAATCATAACATCATAAAGAAGACTTCCAATAATACATAACTTTCATATGACTTCAATATCATTCAAAGAGCATGTCATGTCATGAGATATCTCATGATGCAATGCATTAATACATGTAAATTAGCTTTAGATTTTAAAACTTAAAGGAAATCTACATATTCTTATGTATCCATGAAAACCAACCCATACTTAAAGTAACCCATAGACCATTTCACCAACCCATTACTTGAAATCAGTAAGATCCATGAATCAATACACTAATTTGTTGAGACTTTATTCATATATAATAATACATAAAAAATAAATTTGGTGAAATCAAGAAATCCTCCATCAACTTCATAACCCAAAATTCCATAAGTATGAAAGAATCATAAATAGCTATGGAATCATGAAAATTACTAATTATCCATGTATGAGAGTAGTAGAATTCACCAATTGAAAGGATAATTTAAGGAACTCATATCATCATCGTCAGATCCCCGCACTCCCAAGATTCCATAATATAGGAATTCAAAACATAACATCCTTATAATGGAATAAAACATTATTTCATATTAATATAGGATAACAAACATCAATAAATTCATAATGTAAGTAATTGGAATCATTCAAATCAACCCAACATGGTCCTTGTAAAATCCCAACTAGAAAGTCATCAATTTCATCTCAATATGCATCATATCTCATAACATAATACTCATACACTTTATATAACTAAGAATATATAAAAAATTACATGATTAAACCAACTTCCCAAAACTTCACAACATGCATAAACCATAAACCAAAAATAGAATAGGAATATGAGCTTTTTGAAGGAAAGAGCTTCACAAATCAAATCCACATACGTTCACCAAAGATTTACGGAAGAAATCACTAACTTTGGTGAAGAAACCTGAAATACTACCCTTGTCTTCAATAGAGGACCTTGGCGACTTGAGATGATTTTTTGGGAATTAGGTTTTGAAGAATGGTTTAGGAATAAGGTCATTTGGGGAAGTTTTAGACTGATATAGGGCATGTGGGAGGCCAAAATAACATAAAATTGGGCTTAGGGTGTGAGGAAAGGGATAAAATACCCTTTTTAAAATAGGTTGGGTAGTTTCCATGAAAGCCTATTTACGGGCCATAAGTCAATCCACGACACGTAGAGTGGGTCGTATAAACTGTCAGCCTTATAGTGCTTCACTAAAATAGGCAAAACATTTTGGTCTAAATTTTGAATGAGCTGAAACCAGTTGTGTTGGAAAGATGATTCAAAAAGATTTTATTTGGTAGGTCATGCAGGATCTATTTCAATGTGTGCTAAGAGATATCCTTATTTGAAGTTGACATATTTATAAACTCATGCTAGAACTTAGGCGATTGGAATCATTTGCACTCGACTTGATGAAAGAGGGGATTGGAATTGCATGACATGTCATGGAGTGGATAGATAAGGTTGTTAAGGTTGTAAGGTAATCTGAAATACCCTTAATGAATCCGACAATGCAAACTATAGGAGCAAATGTACGGGTCATGCAACAAAGCACAACTGGTACTCTGGTTTGTAAGCAAGGATCCAGAAACCATAATTTTTGGACCCAAAATCACAAACTATATTACGAGCCGTATACGTTATTAGGGGCCATGGTTGGACTTGTAGCGTCCTTCCACACTTAGCCAAATTTTCTATTCTCTTTGCCTCTTTCTATAAGACTACCTATGGGTTGTATCCCTTTTCATGGGCCATATGCTAACATGCGAATCACTTTCCTGAAACTCCAATTTCATTCAATTCAATGACCTCCACCTATGAACCCACTCAGGATCCGTAACTCCTCCTACAGGTCATATGTCACTCTCTTATAGTGACCTTAGGTTATTTTTTAGGCCAATCTTTCTGCACTCTTAGGCTCTTAAATTGGGCTCCTTAACTCAAGCTTGATTAGAATGAAAGATATAGGGGTATAACTTCTTTATGTCCATTTTAACTTTTCAAGTGGTACTTTCAACCCATTGGTTCCTCCAAATGACTTTGACGGATGCTATATCATTATTTCTCAACCTTTTCACTTGCTTATCCAAGATTTTTATAGGAACTTACTCATAATCCAAATTCTCTTCAACATTCACCACCTCTAAAGGCATAATGGAATCTGGGTCCCCAACACACTTCCTCAACGTAGAGACATAGAAGACCGAATGAACCATGCTTATCTCTATAGAAAACCCTAATTCGTATGCAACTTTACAAACACATCTCAAGACCCAGCAAGGCCCTACATACCTAAGGCTTAACTTCCCTTTCTTGTCAAAATGGAGTACACCCTTCATTGGCAAAACCTTTAAGTACACCCAATCATCAACTTTAAATTCAATGTCTCTTCTTCTAGTATTGGCATAGGACTTTTGTAGACTTTGAGCCATTTTCAATATTTCCCTTATCATACTCACCTTTTCAAAATCTTTAGTAACCAAATCCAGACCTAATAAATCCATCTCCCTTACATCAAACAACGCAAATAGGGATCTACAGAGTCTACTATATAGAGCTTCAAAGGAAGCTATTCGAATGCTATAGTGATAGTTATTATTATAAGCAAACTCAATAAGTGGAAGATGCTCATCCCAACTACCTTTTAACTCCAAAACACAAGCCTTAAGCATATATCCTCAAAAGTTTGAATGGTTCTTTTGGCTTGACCATCCGTTTGTGGGTGAAAGGTCATGCTAAGCTTAACTTTTGTACCAAGGTTTCTTTGGAAAGATCTCTAAGAATGCAAAGTAATTTGAGATTCATAATCCAAAATAATAGCTAGTGGGACTCCGTGAAATCTAATGAACTTATAAATGTAGAATTTGGTGTAATCTTTGGTATCATAAGTCATTTTAATCGGTAGGAAGTGAGCCAACTTTGTTATTCTATCAAAATAACCCAAATAGAAGCAAATTGATATTTAGTCTTTGGTAAACTAATCACAAAATCCATGTTGATCTCTTCCAACATCCAAGTAGGAATCTCAATATCTTTTGTTAGGCTACCCGACCTTTGATGTTTGACTTTGACTTGTTGGTAATTATAGCAACTGGCCACAAACTTAACAATGTCTCTTTTCATACCACCCCACTAATATAATTCCCTCAAATTGATATACATCTTTAATTTGTAGAACTGGAGTGAATGGAATAGGATAAATTATGAGCCTTATTCAGGATAAAGCCCCTTAAGCCATCGACATCGAGCACACATAACCTACCTTGTTATCTAAGGATACCATCTCCCTCTTGGGAAAAAACTTCCACCTTTCCATCCTTCACCAATGACCTTAATTCCAGCAAAGCGCGGTTAAGGTCTTGTTTGGATATTTGACCCCTTCCATAAAGGAATACATAAAACCATCTATAAAAACCACTTCTCCATTTTTTGACTTCATCTAACCTATCTTGTAGTTTGGCTAACCAGTGAACTTCTTTTGCAAATACCTTCTTTCCATCATCAATACAAGTCATACTCTCCATGGACACTCTACTTAGAGCATCAACCATGACATTAGCTTTGCTCGAATGATAATGCACACTCAAGTTATAATCTTTAAGGAGTTCCAACCACCTCTTTTTTCTTAAATTTAAATCTATTTGGCTTAACACATATTGAAGATTCTTATGGTTATCCAACACATCTATATGAAGCCCATATAAATAGTGACATTATATCTTCAAAGAAAATACCACGACCGCTAATTTAAGATCATAGGTGGGGTAATTATGCTCATGCACCTTTAGGTTCATAGAAGCATAGGCAATGACTTTGACACTTTGCATCAATACACATCCTAAATTAAATCTTGAAGCATAGCAATAAACCACAAATGATTCTAACCTTTAGAAGCGAATGTAAGATTATCTTTCAAAGTTTAAAAACTCCATTCACATTCAATGGTCAATCCAAATTTGGCCTTCTTTCTGTCAATTTTGTCAAGGGAGAGGCAATTGAAACCCTCAAAAAATCTCTGCTTGTACCTTCTGAATCCTAAGAAACTCCTAATATCCATTAGAGTTAAATGCCTAGGCCAATTCCTTACCACCTATATCTTTTTTGGATCCACTTTAATGCCTTCACCCAACACCTGATGACCTAAGAATGCAACTTCCTGCAATCAAAATTCACATTTGTCACATAGCAAACTACCTTCCTTCCCTCAATGTATGCAACATTATCCTTACATGTTTCACATTCTCTTCTTCACTCCAGAAATAAATCAAAATATCATTAATGAATACCACAATAAATATTTCAAGGTAGCATTTAAAGATCCAATTTATGAGATCCGTAAATATCATCGTAGCATTAGTTAGGGGATATCACCACAAATTCAAGATGCCCATATCTTGTTCTGGAGGATGTTTTGGGAATATAACACTCTGTTACCCTCAATTGATGATACCTGAATCAAAGGTCAATCTTTAAGAAGTGACTAGCCCTTTGTTTGTAGTTGATCAAATAAGCCATCTATCCTTAGCAAGGGATACTTGTTCTTCATGGTGAATTTATTGAGTTATTGGTAGTTGATGCACATTATAAGTTATCCATCTTTATTTCTTACAAACAACACTGGCACACATCAAGGTGACTTCTAAATCTAATGAAACCTTTCTCGTACAAATCATTTAATGGGTCTTTCATCTCCATAAATTTTACTAGGGTCATATAATAAGGGGAAATAGAAATGGGTTGGGTATCGAGGAGAAGGTCTATACCAAAATATATCTTCCTTTCGGGAGGGACACCAAGAAGCTCATTGGGAAAAACATCAAGAAACACATTAACCACCAAAACCAACTCAATAAGAGTGACTCTAGACTCAACATCCCAAACCCTTACAATATGATAAATGCAACTCTTAGAAATCAATTTCTAGTTCTTAAGACAAGAGATGGACCTACCCTTTACCACCAAGTCATGACCTTCTCACTCAAGGATGAGTTCATTAGGAAATCAGAACTTAACTTTATGGGTCCTACAATCAATAAATCCATGATATGCATGTAATGAATCCATACCAAGAAATGTATTAAAATCTACCATGTCAAGTTTAACAAAATCACTAGGCAAGACTTTATGCAATATGCACACGAACCAACCCTTTTAGACTTTTTTTAGCAACAATGGACTCATAAATAGGGGTAGACACTTCAAAGGGCTCACACAATAACTCAACACACATATGAAGTCTATTAACAATAAAAGGAGTAATGGAAGAGAGAGCGCCACCAGGATATACATCAACATTATAGATTCTTAACATAACAGTAACAACATCAGGTGCGTCATCTACTTCTTGTTGGACACCTTTTTCCCTTTGGTCACCATAAGCAACTTGTCCTTGAGGACGACCATCTTTATCCTTTTGGGGTATTCCACAATCTTGTGGCCCATCTTGCTATACCTAAAACTCCCTTTTTGGGCAATCCACAATCTTGTAGCCCATCTTGCCAAACCCAAAGCAAGCACCCATGTTCCTTAAACATGCACCACTATGATTCCTTCCACATTTTGGGCACCTTGGAAGAGTTATCCCACCATTGACATCTTGATCTCTAGGGTTGGGCACCCTATCATTAGAAAGCCTTTGGCCTTGAGCATTAAAGGACCCTTGACCTTAGAATTTGTGACCTTATTGAAAACCACCACATTTAGTACCTTGAAATACACTATTATAATGAGCCTTGTTGGACTCTCCACTCCTTCTCTTTCCAAGCTTTTCTTCTTTAAGTTGCTCGACATAAGTCATGAGCCAAAATAAGTCCATATCTCCTATGTGCATAGTGGTATGGCAATCTTTATTGATCAAGTCGGACGCTCTTAATACAAACTTGTGCATCCTTGCCCTACGATTGGCGACTAAGTGAGGAATATACTTTGAGAAGTTTTTGAATTTAAGGGAATAGTCCCTAACACTCATGGAACCTTGTTTAAGGTTCATAACCTTTCTCATCTTTGCCTCCCTTAGCTTCATGGTTAAGAAAATAGTTGAGAAAGGTGGAATTGAATTCTTCCTAAGAGATAGGCTCTCCATTCATCTTGTCCCTCTTCCATTGAACGAACCACAGCTAAGCAATTAGTTGATAGGCCGCTAGTTTTATTTTATCCTTTGAGCTTGCCCCCATAATTTCAAGAACCTTGTACACCTCATTGATAAATTCTTGTGGTCTTCTTCATATTTGGAGCCATAGAAATCTAGAGATTCATTCTTGTAAAATCCTTGACTCTTGAAATGAATGTAGGAGTATGAGGAGCTTGAACTCCTTAGTTTCCTATGGCCTTGCCAATAAAGTGACCACATTTTGGTATTCAGCATGAGTGACCCCTTTTTCTCCTTGGGGGACTTGTGGAACTGGAAAGGTCGGTTCACCCTCGAGAGTAGGAGCTCTTTGTGTCGCTCTTCTTTGAGGCATGATCTGAAATAACAAAAGATTATCCATCAAAAAGAGGAAGTCTTAATTTAACTCCTAAAGCATTATATAGAATATGAAGAAGTGAATCATTCCTATAATGCCTCATAACGTCTTATTCATAGTTGTGGCTCACTTCAGAAGCATGAACAAGACTCTATTTGACAGGGTGTGTTGGATTTTTGAGGAGCCTCTACCAACCTAGTACTCTGATACAAAACTTGTCACGACCCAAGCCTAGAGTCAAGTGTAGCATGGAATGGATAACTCAAAGGATACCAAACATGCCTTTTAAGCTTACATGGCACATCCTTGGTTATGGAAGCATAATTAACAACAAACACATAATTCTAGGGGAAATGAGATTTTGTAATAAAGCTTTATGGGGATGTCATAAGGAGGAGGATTAGCATGAATACATAATAAATAATATCTATGGGGTAGGTAAGTATGACTCATATTACACGGGTATTAGGAACTTAGGACTTCCATCTCATCAACAATATATAACAAGCATTAGAAGGGAGTCTTCTATAATATGTAAATATAACAAGAGTCAAGCTTACAACATACATATCTATATCCAACAACACCTTTAACATTAGTGGAATTGGGGGCCAAGACATCTCCCATGCTCACTCTGAAAAGATAAATATCCAAAAAATATACAAGTCTTAATAAAGCATGAAAGTAAATGGATATTGTCCTTGAAATGGAGGATTCTGCACAAGAAATCTTTGACCAAGTTGTCTAGCCATGTGGAGGATGAATAGGATCTTCAATCCTTAAATGGTGAGATCCTGTAGGCAAAAAATTATGTATTAGTACTTGGAATATATTAATTATTCGTGGTGACAAGGAACATAATTTGTAGTGAAACAGTATACACAATCATAAATAATTCATACTACCTCAATATATGATGAATGATAGATGCTTAGTCAAAATATGCATACGGATTCATCAAGTCATACGATATATCATACATAGGTGGGAAAGGGACATAACTGACATGTAAGACCAAGCGAGCTACAACTTGGAATTCCACTGTTTACTCCACACTAGACAAAATGTAGTTTACTTTGCCAAGGTAAAATAACACTCACCTCACAGCATGACCTTTTCATTAAGTATCTCCATATACCCCTTACCATATGACATTGTCATGTTGCCTAAGTTACACCTTTTTTTTAGGATAAAGTGGTCATTGTCAAGAAATAGAATCTAACCAAGGTTAGGGTCGAACCCAAAGGAATACTGTAGACTTAGAAGAATTCAATTGATGCAATTAGAGTGATTCACCAACTTATCTCTCTGAACGAGAGGGGTTTGTAATAACAAATGAAAAAGTAATCTTAACTAACACAAGAGTTTAACCAATATAGAGAGAAACTAGGGTATTGTGTTCTCTATGATTCCCTAACGTAGTATCATCGAACACCTAATTTTTTTCTAGTGTGAGGCTTGCAAGACAGTGAGTTAAATTCACCAAACACTTTGACCCACGCGAAAGGTGAATTTCACTATGTCACTTGGCCCAAATCTACAATGTGATATTACTAACCCTTTTCTACTACCCCAGTATAACCTCCCCTCGGCCTAGTTCGGTAGATTAGATGAGAAGACATCAATCGAATCCTATTAATTAATCTCTTTTCCTATTCATTACTACCTTGGTCTAGTAGGTAACACTAAGTGGGTTTTAATATTGACCACCATTAGAAAACATGCAAAATGAAGAGAGTTAATTAATACATGCACGCACTATTTTCAAGATTTATGAATTATCTTGTTTTACCTTCTTAGTTCTTCATGGTTCCCAAAACCCTTGTTGTGGATTTAGCTACTCATGATTTGTGTATATGCAAGACATAAGAATTTGAATAACATAATAGAACAGTTGTACAATTGAATTAAGCACAAATCAATCCAAGCTTCAATGAGAATCATCATATTAGAATTAGAAGATTGAAGCAAAGTGTACATGTGTTTCTCAAAACTCTGCAATGTTTTCACTATTCAGTCTCACTATTTTTCTATCAACTGTCTAAGCTCCTTAAGAAAAAAAACATAAAAACCTATTTATAATGCTTTAAAGTACCTGTTCTATACAAAATAGGATAACTAGATCAACACGTCTCACAAACTGCATTACGGGCCCTATTGTGTTCCATGACCCATAATCAAGCATCCATACTTTGCTATTGCAAAAATAGACTTGTGTTCTATGATACCCCTCTATAGCTCTTATAGTATTCTATGGACCATAGGGGGTTTCGTATGATCAAACTTCAGAAAGTCCTTTTTCCCAACCCAAACCTATAACCTAGACGTGACACAGCGAATGGAAACCCAAATAAGCCTATTAGTATATCATTTACACATCCTTGATCACAAAACTAATTAAACAAAAATAAGAGAATAGAAATAATGATAAAGAGACTATGGGAAGCCTTTCCTAGCATAAATCATCAAAGAGTCAAAACTTAAAGCATAATTACATAACTTATCAAATAACACCTATAACATAGATTGGGCGAGGGCCAAGATAACTTTTTGGGTTCACCCTCATAGTCATAAGCATCTAAACAAAGCAAAAGAATCTTTACATAACATAGAATCAATAACTATTATCCTTGGAGTTGAGGACACACCAAACTTGTTTCAAGAGATAGTACTATCCACGTGGAGAAGGAGGACGATTAAGTGGAGCTCCGGTTCCTACATGGTAATATCATGTAGGTATAGAGTATCCATTTATATGTTTAAATGTACTAAGTATGTAGGATGCAATACAACAAGAGATAACCAACATAATCAAAGTGCATATATATAAGCAAGAGATGGCATTTTAGCAACATGGCATGCATGATAAATGCTTGAACTAAAACATACTTATAAGGGAACATAGTACATTTGTTGGAAGAGACCAACTCGGTAGATCAAGCAACTTAGTACTTGGAATCTAAGGCCTAGCACCCCTTGGAAGGTTCTTGAGGTATCTACCCCTCAATTGGCACTACGGACCTAGCACTCCCTGACAAGGTGGTCAAGGTATATGCCCTTCAACATGGTAGTACGGGCCTAGCACCTCCCGACAAGGTGGTCAAGGTATATACCCCTCAACATGGTAGTACAGGCCTAGCATCCCCAGACAAGGTTGTAAAGGTATATACCCCTAAATATGGTAGTACGGGCCTAGCGCCCCCCTCCCCCCCCCCCTCCCCCCGACAAGGGGATTGCGGCAGAGCACCCCCTCAACAAGGTGTGGTAAACTTGACACACTATAATACTTTTCATGAAATTAACACATTCATACACTACTTTCATCATCATAAAGTCACTTAACTCATAGTCATCCAATAAACCTTCAATAACTCAAGAACCGTTAACTAAACATTTTATCAAATACTTGGTGGGTGTGTAGTACTAATTTCAAATCATGCAATTCAAGAGTGAAATCATGTAAGAAAACTTAATATAAATCAACCACCAATACTTGTTAACACTGTCATGCAATCTACATTGAAACCCTTCATCAAAATCTCAAAATACATCATAGATTCATAGCTCAAAATATGCCTAAATAGTCATACTTTTATAAACTGCAACATAGTTCATAATCACATTTATAGTAAGAAGTACCTATAGATAAATCATCTTGAAAACATGTAATTTACATAAAAAGGAAGGATGGGCACAATATGTGAAAGGGCCCAATAGTTGAAACCCACATACCCAACTTTGGGGATTCCTTGATGAAGATTGAGATGAGAACTTGAAGCTTGATTAAATTTCTTGAGATCTAGAATGAGTTTGGGACACTTGATTTTGAATGAATATTTGGCTATGTTAGAGAGGGTTTTGGGGAATGTCTTGAATGATACAAGGTTGAAAAATGAGTAGGAATAGGTGTTTTTACGTATCGGAAGTCTTAGGCCCAAGACCTCAAAGCCTTGGACAAAAAAGTGAACTAGCAACAAAAATATACATCTCCACGCCCTAGCTGGATCGCACCAAGGGCGTGGATCGACAGAAGATAAGGATTGTTTTTGGAAAATAAAATTTTAATACAGTTGCTCTAAAATCAGGTTATACCCATTTCTCACTTAATTTTGCCCCCTGATCATGAATATGATGTTAGATCGATATCATGCACAAATTTTAACATATAAGGAAATTACAACTATGGGTATTTTCGAGGAACATTTCGAGCACTTTTTGGGGTTGTTTCAATATCTCTCTCTCAGAAAGATTCGTCTCCAAATGTCAAAGAAACATATATAAGAGAAGTAAGCATGATAATTTGAGCCCACACAAGAATGCAACAATGCACTTAAACAGTATTTCAAAAATCTCAACATAAGTGTAAAAATCACCTTGAACTTGTTAATTTAAAACGTTAATGTAGGCAAATGACATAAGGGTTGAATCTTAAGACTTGAAATCATTTTGGGGACTTATATTAGTACCTTAGGCTTGAGTAGAATGGAAAATATTGGGATATCACTTTTTCATGTGTGCTTTGGCTTCCCATCTGGCACTTTCAACTTGTTGATTCCTTTAAAGGACCTTAACGGAAGCCACATCCTTGTTGCTCAACCTCTTTACTTACCTATGCAAAATTTCTACTGGAACCTCTTCATAA
>JAOTQJ010202255.1:0-10255 GCA_025642045.1 Solanum sejunctum | reverse complement strand
CCATGACTTGAGAGAAGTATACAGGTGGAATGGAACGAAGAAAGACATTGCCAAATTCATTTCTAAGTGCCCCGATTGTCAGCAGGTTAAGGTTGAACATTAGAAACCATGTGGATTAGCTCAAAACTTTGAAATTCCTGAGCAGAAGTGGGAGACGATCAACATGGATATCATCACTGGCCCTACTTCTTAATAGTCAAGATAACTTATACGTCTAAAGAATATGCTCGACTGTATAATCATGAGATTGTGAGGTTGCATAGGGTTACCTTGTCCATTATCTCGGACAGAGGAGCTCAGTTCATCTCTTAATTCTAGAGATCCTTTCAGAAAGTATTAGGCACAAAAGTACACCTGACCACAACTTTTCACCCTCAGACAGATGGGCAGGCAGAACATACTATGCAGACTTTGGAGGACATATTGAGAGCATGTGTCATCAAATTTAAAGGAAATTGGGATGATCATCTACCATTGATTGAGTTGGCATATAATAATAGTTACCATACCAGCATTCATATGATCCTTTCTGAGGCATTATACGAGAGGAGATATAGATCACCGATTGGCTGGTTCAAGGTTAGTGAAGCTGAGTTGATTAGGCCTGACCTCGTAAAAAAGTGTATGGAGAAGGTGAAAGTCATCAGAGAAAGGTTTAAGACATATACGAACGTGAGGAGAAGGGACTTGGCATTTGAGGTAGATGACTAGATATATTTGAAGGTGTTGCCCATGAAGGGTGTTATAAGGTTTGGTGCAAAGGGGAAGTTGAGTCTGCGTTATATCGAACCATACCAAATTATGAGAAGGAATGGGAAGGTTGTTTATGAGCTAGACTTACCTTCCGCATTAGATGGAGTTCACCCAGTGTTCCATGTATCAGTGCTAAAGAAGGATTTGGGCCCGCCTTAGCAATTCTTATGGGGAGTACAGGAGTGAAGGATAGTCTATCTTATGAGAAATTTTAGTATAGATCCTTGAACAACTAGTTCATAAGCTGAGAAATAAAGAGATAGCCTCCGTTAAAGTCCTATGGAGGAATCAATTTGTTGAGGAAGCTATGTGGGAAGCAGAGGAAGCAATGAAATTCAAACACCTGCACCTATTCGTGCCTAATGATGATGATGTCAAAGGAAAACATCCTTATCCTAAACGTTATTGAATGTCTCCTATCATTGAGTTAATGTATTTATCAAATGTTATTCCCGAGCCTATGATTGAGATAGATAGGTGATGAATAATGAGAGTTTAAGAGTCCCCGAGTGAGGAATGAGATGAGTTTTGAGATTACTCATGCTTTTATTCTATCCTTACTCATCATTCGAGGAACGAATGATACCAGGGAGAGATAATGTAACACCCTGCAAAATTATCGAAATGCCCCTAAAATCTAATCATGTGCACAATTGTCTTCCAAAGTTCCAATAGGAAATTTAAGACCAAATTTATGATCAGCGTGAAAAATTGAGTCAGAAATGATCTCAACCCGATTTAAGAGCAATTGAGTTGAAAAGAAAAATTTGCTAATTAATTGCAAAATAGTAGCAAATCTGTGCCCCTGGCGCAACGCGGATGGGGCATGGAGATGCACTTGTGTTTTTTTTAAAGATTTTTTATGGTAAATTTCAATTTACAAAAAATGCAAAAATACATGGTCCGTGCCCCTGGCGCGACGCTGACCAGTGTACATTTAAATTTTTTTCTTTTAATTACAGGAAGGGTATTTTAGGTATTCCCAACCCATTTTAAATCCCAAAAATGTATTATGGACTATTAATTCATATGAAAAGGGTTTCAAAACCAACATTTTGCTAAGTCTAAATAAGAGTTCCTGAGAGAAAGAAGAATAGAGAGTGGAGGGTTTCAACCGTGGGTGCGAATTCTTAGAGTAAAGCTTGGTTATTCATCGTTCCAGGTATTTAAAGGCTACCCAGAACATGGAATTATTCTTCCATGTGCCCCGATATATAGATTAAATTCAAAAGTGCTAGTTGATAGGTCTTCAATTGAAGTTCTTGAATACTTTCTTGAAATTTATCTTTAAATCTTATAATATATGTTAAATTTATGATCATCAAATTTTAATGAACTATTTACATGACTTACTATGTGATTATACAATAACCCTACATGTATTCTCTGTTAAAGACTTCAAGAACGAACCTAGGAGTAATGTCTGGAGACCTGATTATCTCAATGTGATGATTGATGGAATCTGAGCCTTGAGCTGAGTACTGTGATGGCTGAAATAGATGAAGTTAGCATTCTTGATGTTTAAGTAAGATTGAGATAGAGTTTGAAAGGAAGAACTTACTTTTTGAGTTGATAGAATGATAGATGAGATGAGGTTCCTGCCTGAGGGGGGTGTTGGTTATATGACCAGACTAATATTGATAGACTTATGAGCATGTTGAGTCATGGGAGAAGTATTAGCACCAAAATGGGTAAGAGTGAGTCCCACTGGTACTCATTAATTACGTGGCCAGTGTAGGAGAGGATTGGACTATGAAAGTGGATGTTTCCTTTGCCCTGCAGAGGGCTTAACAGACTTATTTTGGGATCCCCGATAGACTCGTCCTGTACTACAACAAGGTACTGGACAGATGTGGCAGCGACATCTCTTTGCTGTATCATCACAGAGCTCATAGGTAGTGGTTGTCGAATATAGAAACTCCCAGATTGGTTCCTTGTTGATTGTACTCTGGGGTTAATGTGATTGTGTGGTGTCTTGATTGATAATGAGGTGTTAGAGTCCTGTCCTTTACTTTGTGTTGACGATGAGTGATAAATGACCTGATATCATATATATATTGTTTACTTTAGTTTGTTTTACATATAATGCATTCCACGTACTAACGCCCCTTTGGTGCTACATCATTTATGGTGCAGATTCTATATACAGAGGTCTTCAGCAGCCCAATCGTTGAGGTTCACGGTTTCTCGATAGAGATTTTGGTGAGTCCTCCCTTGCTTTCGGAGGACATATTTATCTTTTCACTTATGTTGATTGATTTCACTTGACTATGGTAGCCATGGCCTATCATGGTACCTTTCTAAATATTAGTTATAGAGGATTTGTAGACATAGACAGATGATTGTTAGTATTGGGATTATTTATTTCTCGTTTCCTTTCTATTAAGATACTTCTTTTGTATTTTTCTATGATAGCAATTGTGATAGCCCACTTATAGTTTACTGTCCTATTTTATCTTCCGCATATGAGTTAATTGAATGAATGAAATAAGACTAGGTGGTTCACGTGGGGGCTAGTAATAGTCTTCGAGTGCCATTTATGTCTAGGGTACCCCTCTCAGGGTGTGACAAATAGTAATCATGCTTGACCCCTCAAATAGACATAATTTTTTCACAAGAGGGTAGAATTATGAAATAAAGTTCATCTTGTCACTTGTAAATCATAGAAACCTTTTATGAGTTTAACACATGCTTGGGAGCACATAAGTATCATGATAACACTTGACTTGCAAATCATGCAATAGCTCGTCATCAACTTAAGAATCCTTTCATGTAGTTTAGTCAAACATGGAGGGCACATAGACACATGCTCAAAATCATGTAATTAGATAGTATAAAACAAGAAAGAGTGAAATTAGATCATTTAAAGTCATGCAATTCAACCACAAACATAATAGTAAAACCCTTACTTTTAGGTGCCATGGAATCCATCAAAAGTTCACAATGTGACATAGTTTTCCGTAGTTCATATCATCCATAGTTTTAATAGTTTTAAGACTACTTATGGAATCAGATTTCAATAACAATTCATACATAGTAACTCAATACTTGATACAATTAATCATAACTTATGTTCATGATGCATAATAGAAGTTATCCATGAAGAATACAACTTGAAATCATGAAATTTTCATCAAAACAGAGGATTGGGTTCCATGGGTAAAATGGCGTATCGATGAAGACCCACATACCTAAACTTGAGATTTCCTTGAAGAAAACTTGGGGTTTGGGTTTAGTTTTTGAAATATAAAGTGTGCTCTTGAAATCACTGAGATTGGATAAGGGCTTAGGTGATGAATTGGGAGGATCTTGGAGCATTTTGCGTGTTAGCTTGAAAATGGCCAAATAATGAGGGTTTTCACGTTTAAATGGGCATTGGGTTTGAACAAAGCTATAAAAATAGGAAACAAATTGCACTGGTCCTCACCCCCGATCGATGCCAACTAGGTTGGAAGGTGCCATTTGCACAGACGCACCCCAGGCGCAACGCGGCTTGCAGGGTCATTGGAAATGGTCCCCATTGTGAAAATTATTTTTTGCTATGGGTATTCTAAAAATTGGGGGCCACCCTTTTCCCATACAATTTTCCCTCTAAAGCAGAATATGAAATCGGATTTTCATTTTCTCTCTAAACAAGAATATGAAGTCAAATTTCTGAAATCATGCACGAATTTTAAGATATGCAAGAATTATGACATTAGGCATTTCCAAAGCACATGAGGGGTATTATAATATCTCCCCCTTGGGAACATTAGTCCCCAAATGTAAGCAAACCATGTGTAAGAGGAGTAATTGTGGAACTTCTAGCTTGATAGGAATGCAAGAAATGCACTTAAACATCATGCTCAAAACATTTTCAAACATATGCATCAAAACTCATCAAAACTTGTCACCATGAAAATGTATGCATACAAAAATGACATGAAGGATGAAACTTAAGACTTAAAACTATAGATAGGACTTAGTTTATTACCTTTGACATGCATATAGAGAAAGAGGTATGAATATCATTTCTTCATGTCTACTTCGGCTTCCTATGTGGCACTTTTGACTTGTTGATTCCTCCAAAGGACTTTGACAGATGCCACATCCTTGTTTCTCAACCTTTTCACTTACCTATCCTATATTTCCACTGGGACCAACACATAGGTCAAGTTTTCCTCCACAACACCCATAACCTCTAAGGGTACTATAGCACTTGGGTCACCAACACATTTTCTCAACATAAACACATGGAAGACTGGATGAACCATACTCATATTCGTAGACAACTCCAATTCATAGGAAAACTTACCAATTTTTCTCAAAATTCGATAGGGTCCCAGAAACCTTGGGCTCAATTTCCTTTTCTTTCCAAATCGAACCACACCCTTCATGGGTAAGACCTTCAAGCAAACCCAATAATTAACATTAACCATAAGGTCTCTTCTTGTCACAACAGAGTAGGACCTTTGCCTACTGTAAGCAATCTTCAGTCTTTCCCTTATCAACCTCACCTTCTCCAAAGCCTCCATAACTAAATCCAAGACAAACAAGGCTATCTCCCCTACATCGATCCACCCAACCGGGGACCTATAATGCTTACTAAATAAAGTTTCAAAAGGGGCCATGCCAGTACTAGAGTGGTAGCTATTGTTGTAAGTAAACTCAGGGGAAGATGTTCATACTAACTACCCTTAAACTCCAAACCACAAGACCTAAGCATATTCGCAGGAATTTGGATTGCCCTTTCGGATTGACCATCCATTTGAGGATCAAAAGTCGTGCTAAGATTGGCCTTGGTACCAAGACCCTTTTGGAAGGATCTCCAAAAATGAGAAGTGAATTAGGCACCAAGATCCAATATAATAGACAAAGACAACCTATGCAACTCAACCAACTCATGAATATAGAACTTGGCATAATCTTCAGTACCATAAGTTGTTTTTACCAGTAGAAAGTGAGCTGACTTTGTCATCCTATAGTGATAACCCAAATAGAATCAAAGTGCTTTCTAGTTCTTGGCAAAGCAATCATAAAATCCATGTTGATCTCTTCCCACTTCTAAGTAGGAACTTATATGTCTTAGGCTAGGCCACAACCTTTGATGTTCGTCTTTGACTTATTGGCAATTGTGATAATCAGCTGCAAACTTAGCAATGTCTTTTTTCACCCCACCTCACCAATATACTTTCCTCAAGACTCTATACATCTTTATGGAACCAGGGTGAAAAGTGTAGATGAATTATGTGCCTCCTTCAAAATCAACTCCTTCAAGCCACTAACATTGAGAACACATAGCCTACCTTGGTACCTAAGGACACCATCTCCCCCTTGGGAGAATACGTCTACTTTACCATCCTTCACTAAATCTTTCAATTCTAATTAGGTAGGATCAAGGTCTTGTTTGGACTTGACCTCCTCAATCAAAGAAGATTTGGAGCCATCAAATACTACCACAACACCATTCTCTACTTCATCCAACCTCACCCCCAACCTAGCCAACAACTATACTTCTTTAACCACCTCTCTGTTACTATTATCAATATGAGCTAGACTACCCATGGACACTCCTCTTATAGCATCGACCACAACATTAGCTTTGACGGGGTGATAATTTACACTCATGTCATAATTCTCAAGGAGTTCTAACTACCATCTTTGCCTTAAGTTAAGATCTTTTTGTGTGAATACATATTGATGACTCTTGTGGTCGATAAATACATCTATATGAACTGCATACAAATATTGACGCTATATTTTTAGAGCAAATACCATGACTATTAATTCAAAGATCATGGGTGGGATAATTACGCTCATCTAACTTTAGTTTACGAGAGGCATATGTTATAACATTGCCATTTTGCATCAACACACATCCCAAACCAATCCTTGAGGGATCAAAATAAACCATAAACCCTTCTAGCCCTTCCAATGAAGCCAAAAAAGGAGCGGAGATAAGCTTGTTCTTTAAAGCTTGAAAACTCCTTTCGCATTCATCAGTCCAAACAATTTTACCTTATTTTGGGTCAATTTTGTCAAAGGGGAAGCAAGTGAAGAGAAATTGTTGACAAACCTCCGGTAGTGCCCTGTCAAACCTAAGAAACTCCTAACATTGTTGGAGTCAAGGGCCCAGGCCAATTCCTTATCATGTCTATCTTCTTAGGATCCACTTTAATTCCATCGTACGATATCACATGCCCTAGGAATGCAACCTCTTTGAACCAAAATTCACACTTATCATATTTAGTAAACAACCTCTCATCTCTCAAAATTTGTAACACCACCCTTAAATGATTTACATGCTCTTTTTCACTCTGGGAATAAATCAATATATCATATATAAAGACCACCACAAACATATCAAGGTAGGGTTTAAATGCCCTATTCATGAGATTCATAATTATTGCCAGTATGTTAGTCAATCCAAAAGTTTACCACAAATTCAAAGTGCCCATACCTAGTCCGAAAGGCCATCTTGGAAATATCACACTCCCTCACTCTCACTTGGTGGTATTTGGACTAAAGATCTATTTGAGAAAAATGACTAGCCATTTGTAGTTGATCAAATAGGTCATCTATCCTTGGTAGAGGGTACTTGTTCTTTATAGTGACCCTATTAAGTTGCTGGTAGTCAATACACATTCTAAGTGAACCACCTTTGTTTTTTACCAACAACATCGATGCACCCCAAGGTGACTTGCTAGGTTTATGAAACCCTTCTACAATAAATCCCTCCATTGATCCTTCAACTCCTTTAACTCTGTCGGGGCCATACTATAAGGCGGAATGTAAATAGGTTGTGTATCGGGAAGGAGCTCTATACCAAAGTCTATTCTCCTTTCAGGAGGAACACCGCAAAGTTTATCTAGAAAGATATCAAGAAACTCATTGACCATCAAAACCAACTCAATGGGAAGGACCTTAGACTAAACATCTCTAACCCTTACAAGATGGTAAATGCAACCCTTAGAAATCAATTTTTGAGCTTTAAGGCAAGAAATAAACCTACCCTTAACCATCACATTACAACTTTCCCACTGAAAGACAGGTTCATTAGGGAATTGGAATCTAGCTTTATAGGTCCTATAATCAATGGAAGCATGATATGCATTTACCAATCCATCCCAAGAATAATGTCAATGTCTACTATGTCAAGTTCAACAAAATTCCAAGGTAAGAATTTATGCAATATAGACACAGGACAACTCCTATAGACTTTTCTAGAAACATTGGACTCACTAATGCGGGTAGACACCTCAAAGGGTTCATACAATAATTTGGGACACACATGAAGCTTACTAGCAACAAAAGGAGTAATGAAAGAAATAGTCGTACCTAGATCTATTAAAGCATACATATCATAATAAAAAACCTTTAACATATCAATAACAAAATCGAACATCTCATGTAGTCCTTGTCTTCCTTAGAAAGCATAAATCCAGTTTTTTTATGGAGTACCCCTTTGTTGGCCTCCTTTTGACCATTGACCCACTTTAGCATATTGTCCTTGAAGAGACCATCCCTACCATTATTTTTAGCATAGGTATTATCAACAATCTTGTGACCCAATTTACCTGACCCATAGCAAGCATTCGAATGCCTTAATCATGGACCACTATGATTTTTCTCACACTTTTGGTAGCTAGGATTAGTCATCCCTCCAATTCCACCTTGAAACCTTGGGTTAGGCACTCTACCATTATAAAAACTCTTATTTGGAGCATTATAAGACCCTTGGACTTGGAATTTGTGACCTTGTTGAAAATGGCCACCCTTAGCACCTTGGAAACTACCATCAAATCGAGCCCTCTTGGACCATTCACTCCTCCTTTTCCCAAGTTTCTGCCTCTCAAGTTATTCGGCATATGTCATAAACCTATATAATTCTAGATCACTCACAAGCATAGTAGTACCACACTCTTCATTCACCAAGTTGGATACCCCTAACACAAACTTGTTCATTCTTGCCCTAGTGTCGGCAACCAAGTAAGGAGCACACTTTGAAAGCTTGTTGAATTTGAGGACATACTCCCTCACACTTATGGAACCTTGTTTGAGATTCATAAACTCCATTATCTTAGCATCTCTCAATTTAATAGGGAAGAACCGATTGAGGAAAGCAGCCTTGAATTCCTCTCATGGGATGACATCATTATTTTCTCTCTCTAATTTCCATTGGGCAAACAAAATTTGGGCAACACCTTTGAGTTGATAGGCTACTAGTTCCGCCTTCTTCTCCAAACTTACCCACATAATAGCAAGCACCTTATATACTTCGTCAATGAACTCTTAGGGATCCTTCTCGATTTTAGAACCATGAAACTCCAGAGGCTTCATCCTTGTAAAGTCCCTCACTCTTGAGGCTGGAGTAGGAGCACTAGGAGCCTCGGCCCATTGATTCAATTGATTTGTCATAGCATGGTCTAACATGGTGATGATATTATGCAACTCAACTTATGTATCCCCTCCATCTTGGGGAGCTCGAGGAGTCGAATGCTTTGATAACTCCTTGAGGGAGTTGGCCCTCCATAGTTATCCTCTTGGTAGCGACATAATATAAAAGAACAAAAGAGCACTCGTTAGGGAATGGAGACTTATCTTTAGACCTAAACTATCATATAGATCATGAAGAAGTGTATCATTTCCTAAAACACCCAATAGCCCCCTATTCATAGTTGTGCCGCGCATCATAACTATGAATAAAACTCTAGTTGACGCGATGTATTAGATTTTTCAGGACCATTAACAACTTAGTGTTCTGATACCAGGCTTGTGACTACCCAAGCCTAGGGCCTAGATGTGACACGGTGAATGAGGAACCTGAAGGGACCCCAAACAAGCCTCTTAGCATGTCATTCACACATTCTTGGTTGTGAAAGCCAAATAAAGCAATAATAAGTGACGTTAGAGTCTAACGGAAGCAGGGCCTAGGAATATCTATAATGACCTATTTATTTTATTATTATTAGTGCTCCATCATCATTCAATTATAGCAGTGATTTTCTCTAAGTGGAAGTGTTGGCCATTTCCTAGATTCTTTATTCAATTATCTTGTGTGGGTGCTCCACTAGGATATATTGGATGAACAGTGCTCTTCTGTGTACTCCTTCTTGAACTGAAGAGGCATATAATGCCTCTATAAATAGAGGTCACCTCTGCTTCTTTCAATCATACAAGAGAATAACTTGAGGAAAAGAAAAAAATATATAGTTCATAAATATTTTGAGAGTTTTAGGGAGGTGGTTTATTGCATGGAGTTTCGACAATTTTGTTGTAAGTTGATCCTATTCTTTATAATAAGATATTTTATAAATGAGTTATTTTTGTGTACTTTTAAGTACTTTATTATGAAAATATTATTTAGGATGAGTGATGAATTTGTCTTGATGGATAAAAGTTAAGTTGAGGTGTAGTTAGTAACAATTGTTCATAATTTATAAATACCAAATATATTATTATTCCTTAAGTTGTGAGAATTAAAATTATATTAATTGGAGGATTTAAGATTAAATCCTATACT
>JAOTQJ010202245.1:0-19838 GCA_025642045.1 Solanum sejunctum | reverse complement strand
TACATAAATTAAGCTAGAAATTAACATACCTTTCAAGTCCCTTACTAGACCCAAATCTTCATATCCATCGAACCAAGAACTTCCTTGACCAACTAATGCCACCACGCCACTTAGGAGACTCAATATACCAAGCTTGAAGCATCAAATAATCAAAATATCAAAAAAAAGAATTTTCCTCTCAACCACTGTAGCTGGCCGAGAGCTTCTCCCTTGTTGCTCTCTAATTTTTTTTCCAAGTGTGAACTTCTTTTATGCTTATAAGAGACATATATAAATATATATAGGCACAAGTCGCTCTCTTGGACCAATCAAAAAGATGCCACACACATGACCCCACGCAAAATTTTAAACCTTAAAGACCATTCTTTAAATTAAATTTATATTTGGTCCCAAACTTTGCCAAATTGAACCAATTGAGGACTTACGAGTTCTAACTTATGGGTTCTTACTTACGGGTTCTAACAAATATTCAGAATGGTTCTATTTCATCCTTAGTGTCGGAAGTGATGGAGAAGCAAGACCAAGACCCTATCATGTTCTAATTGAAAAGGTAGTTCACAAGCAAAAGGTGATGGTTTTCTCCAAAAGGGGTTGATGGGGTGCTGAGGTATTAAGGAATATTGTGTGTACCCAATGTCGATGATGTTCGAGATAGGATTATGGCCAAGGCTCATAGATCCAGATATTCCATTCACCCCAGTTCTACCAAAATGTACCATAACTTGAGAGAAGTTTATTGGTAGAATGGGATAAAGAAAGACATTATTAAATTTGTATCTAAATGCCCTAATTGTCAATAGGTTAAGGTTGAACATCAAAGACTATATGGGTTAGCTCAAAACTTTGAAATTCCTGAGAGAAAATGGGAGACGACCAATATAGACTTCATCATTGGCTTACCAAGATCTCGAAAGTAGTATGATTCAATATAGGTGGTTGTTGATAGAATGACAAAATCAGCCCACTTCTTGGTAGTCAAGACGACTTATACGACTGAGGATAGGCAGGCAGAGTGCACCATTCAAATGTTAGAGGATATGTTGAGAGCTTGTGTTATTGACTTCAAGGGTAATTGGGACAACCATCTACCATTGATTGAGTTTCCACATAATAACAACTACCATGCCAACATTCAGATAGCCCCTTATGAGGTACTATACAAGAGGAGTTGAGGTTAGTGAGGCTGAATTGATCAGATCAGATCTTATCCACTAGTCTATGGAGAAGGTAAAAATCATCAGAGAGAGGTTGAAGACAACACAAAGTCATCAGAACTCTTATATGGATGGGAGGAAAAGGGACTTAGAGTTTGATGTGGATGATTGGGTGTATTTGAAGGTATCACCCATGAAGGGTGTCATAAGGTTTGGTAAGAAGGAGAAGTTGTGCCCACGTTATATTAGGTCATACCAAATTGTGAGGAGGATTGGGAAGGTTGCTTATGAGCTAGACTTGCCTTTAGATGTAGATAGAGTTCACTCGGAGCTCGATGTGTCAATGTCAAAGAAATGCTTGGGAGATACTGCCTTTGCAATTCTTGTTGAGAGTATGGGAGTAAAGTATAGTCTATCTTACGAAGAAACTTTTGTCCAAAATCCTTGATCGACAAGTTCGTAAGCTGAGGAACAAGGAGATAGCCTCTATCAATGTTCAATGGAGAAACTATTTTGTTAAGGAAGCTACATGGGAAGCTAAGGAAGTGATGAAACTCAAATACCCGCAGCTATTCATGCCAAATGACGATGATATTGAAGGTAATGACCCTATCCTTGATGTTATTGAAATTCCTTTCTTGAGTTGATGTACTAATTCCATTCTTGAGTCTAAGATAGAATTGTAGGAAGTGATGGATAGTTGAAAGTTCTAGAGTTCCTGAGTAAGGCATGAGATGAGTTTTGAGGTTACTCGTGCTTCTATTCGAACTTTACTCATCATTCGAGTACGAATGATCCCAAGGGAGAGATGATATAATACCACATGAAATTAACGGAACTCCCCTAGAACATAATCATGTGCACAACGCATCTTCCAAAGCTCCAATTGGAAATTTGAGACTGAATTTAGGATTAGTGCAGAAAATCGAGTAATAGAATGGTCTCGATCCCATATAAGAGCAACCGGAGTGAAAAGTAATTTTTGCTAATTATTGCAAAAATAGTGCCAATCTGCGCCCTTGATGTGACGTAGAGGGGGCTCGGAGACACACTTAAGTTTCCTTTAATTTTTTGATGGGAACTGAGAATTTCTCAGAATAGCAAAAATGTACTAGTCTACGCCCCGGGCGCGTCGCGGACCAGTACACCAGTTTAAAACTTTTTCTTTTAAATTTTGAGAAGGGTATTTTGGTCATTTCAAACCCTTTTTAAGTCTAAAAAATATGTTTTAGAGTACTAATTCTCATAAAAGGTTTTCAAAACCCATATTTTTAAGTCTAAATATAAGTTCTGAGAGAGCGGAAGATGAAAGAGCTTAAGGGTTCCAATTGAGGTTTCAATTCCTTGAAGAAGACTTCGTAATTATTCACTCCAGGTATGTAAAGGATGCCAAGAACATGGAATTGTTCTTCCTTGTGCCTCAAAGTATAGATTAAGTTGTTGGTTGATAGTTGATAGGTCATGAGTTAAGATTCTTGAAGTATTTCTTGATTTTTATCTTTAATTTTTATATATTATCTTAAATTGATGATCATCATACTATAAATTACTATTTACATGTAGTACTGATTGATTTTATGCTCAATCTATAATATTACTTGTTAAACACTATAAGAATGAACTTAGGATGATATCTACAGCCTTGACTATTTATATGTGTTGATTGTTGTGGTCATAGTCTTGAGATGAATGTTGTGATGATTGAAGTAGATAAAGTTAATATTCTTGATTTTTAGATGAGATTAAGATAGAGTTTGAAAGGAAATGTTATTTCTTGAGTTGACAGAATGATAGATGAGATGAGGTCCCTCCCTAAGAGTGGGGTAGGTTGTATAACCAGCTTGACATTGATAGACGTATGAGCATATTGAGTCCTAGGAGGAGTATTAGCACCTAAATGGATAAGAGTGAGTCCCATTCACACTTATTTACTATGTGTCGAGTATAGGAGATGATTGGACTATGCAAGCAGATGTTATCTTTACCCCACAGAGGGCTAACAAACTTCTTTTGGGATCCCCAAAAGGCTTGTTCTTTACCCTGTCAAGTTACTGAATGGATGTGGAAAGGACATCTCTTTGGTGTATCATCACCGGCTCATAGGTGCTGATTGTCGATTATAAAAACTCCCAAATAGGTTTTCTGATGATAGTACTCTGACGTTGATATACTAGTGTGATGTCTTGATTGGATAGTAATGTGATAGAGACCGTTTCTTACTCTAAGTTGAGGATGAGTGATTGATTGGCTATTGACATCATATATTATTTACTTTAACCCATTTTACATATAGTATATTCCACGTATTAACGCCCCTTTGGCACTACATCATTTTATGATGCAGATTCTATAGATAGAGGACTTCAGCATGCTAACTATTGTGGTGCACAGATTCCAGACAGAGATATAGTGTGTCCTCCCTTGCTTTTGGAGGACATGTTTTTTGTCTCTTTTCATTTATTATTGACTTATTTCATTAAACTGTGGTAGCCA
The DNA here is from genome assembly GCA_025642045.1 of Solanum sejunctum. NCBI lineage: Eukaryota > Viridiplantae > Streptophyta > Magnoliopsida > Solanales > Solanaceae > Solanum > Solanum sejunctum. The sequence goes on along the minus strand of JAOTQJ010202245.1, from coordinate 16,191 downwards.
TGGCCTGTCATGGTACCTTCTTAGAGGATAGTTGTAGAGGCTTCATACACATAGACAACTGATTGTTGATGTCAGGATTGCTTATTTCCCATTTCTTTTCTATTGAGATACTTCTTTCGTACTTTATATGATAGTGATTGTGGTAGACCACTGATAGTCTATTATTATTCTCTTTATATCTTCCGCATATGAGTTGATTTAACGAATGAAATGAGACTAGGTGGTTTACTTAGGGCCTAGCAATAGTCTCTGAGTACCAGTTACTTCTAGGGTATCCTTCCGGTGCTTGACAATAGTATATATAGGTTTTTCACTAACATTTAAGGGTTAAATTTTCTTGAATCATTCATGGTGTTAAAAGCCATGAAAGAAATAGTTGAATTTTACTATTATTATCATCTACATAAAATCAATTTTGTCCATATCATTATGTTTGTAATTCAAAAAACCTGTTCACACATTCGAATTATTCTAATAACACTTCAAAAAAAAATTCAAACTTCTTTAAGGTTTTGTTAATTCTTCTCAAAACTTGCCGCCTCCCCTTTCCTATATATCTTTCTTTCTTTCTTTCTTTCTTTCTTTCTTTTTTTGTTTCTTTATTGCTTCCTGCCTTTCTTTCTTTTTCCTATCTATCTATCAAGAAACAATAAACAAGGTGGGTTTTTTTTGTTATTTTTTTTCTCTTTATGATTTTTTAGTGTGTGATTGAATTTTCATGCAAAGAATGAAAATATATATGTTTATAATTAAGAAAAAAATATTTGATTTGATTTGATTTGATTTCTTTTAATAATTTTCTTTTTGTAGTGTATGAAGTAAGACTTACAATTTTGATATACGAAAAGAGAATTCGAAGAGAGTTTTGACATGTGAAATTTGCAAAAAGCTATACGAAAATGTCACAATTGTTGAAGAATGTTGTCATAGATGTGAGTAAATTTTTTTAAAAAATTTGACAGATGTTGATAAATCATTTTATTTGTGTTTTAATGAAACAAAAACTTTGGATATTTTTAATGTTTTTTCCTTTTAGAGTCAATCTGCTGTCGCCATCGGTAGGGGGCCAATCTGCCATCATCGTCGTTAGGGAGTTTTTGTATTAGTTTTTGGGATTATTTTCAGTGATTTTGAAAAATCATTTGCAAGTGTCTTCATTTTTTTTGACGTTCTTTCCAATGTTTTTTCAAAGATCAATTTTTTTTTGGTTCCTTTTTTATTTGAGTGAAGTCGACTTTTCTTATCTTATGGTCAATCTGTCGTTACCATCAATAGAGGGTTGTTGTTTTAGTAATTTTTTGATAAATCATTTACAAGGATCTTTAATTTTTTATCTTTATTTTTTTGACGTTCTTTCTAATGTGTTTTTAAAGATCAATTTTTTGGGGGTCCTTTCTTATTTGAGTGAAGTCAATAAATTATTTGTCCTTGTGAAATCGATGTTGAATTTTTAGTCCTTTTTAATGTTCTTTGCATTGTTTTTTTTAAAAGTTTGGGGTTTCTTTTTCAATTTAAGTGATTTTGATAAGTCATTGTTGTGATTTACTGATCTTGATTTTATTTCTTAATCATTCTTTCCAATGTTTTTTAGTAGAATTTGTGTTGATCTACGTATTTATGTGGACTATTAATCTTGCATCTATTATGTTTCTTATATGATCAATTTGTTGTGGTTGGCCCTAGTTGAGGAAAACTACTGGAATAGATTACTTTTAAGTATTATTTTGAAATTTTATTTTTTTAGCTATCAAATGAGGTGAAATTTGCTATAACACTCGATAAAATTACCGAAACACCCATAGAATAGAGATGTGCACATAACACGTCTTCCCATGCTCTATTTGTGAATCCGAGATCGGATATGCAATCAACATATAAAATTAAGTAAGAAAATAGTCTCATTTGAATTTTAGATCCAAAATAATTTTTTGATCCAAAATAATTTTCAGCGTTGATGTGCGCCCAAGGGGTGACGCGCCTGGAACGCAGACCAATACTTATATTTTTCTTAAAAAATTTTCAATGGGAATTGAAAACTCATTCAAAAAATTTGGGAAAAAATGTATATGTCTGCACCTGGTCCACGCGTGGATTAGGCATGCTCTGAATGATTTTTTTCTTTTCAATTTGAGGGGCATTTTAGTCAATTCCCAACATCTCCCGAGATCAAAACCTGATCAAATTAGTTCATTTTGATGCATAAATAGGGTATAAAACCACATTCTAAGTCTTTTATAATTCATTGAAAAGTTAGGGCTTGAGACACAAGAAAGAAGAATGTAAGATTGAAGAATTCAAGGGTTTTTTGAGATCTTGATTGTTGATAACTTCATCCCAGGCATGTAAGGCTAAACTTAAAATATGAGATTGTTCTCTCATGTGCCCCATTGATGGTCCTAGAAGAGAGTTGAATGTTCATGAGCCTACATGCATAATTCTTGATTAATTCTTTGAAAAATATTATATTATTACATGCATTTTCGTATATTGATGATCATCACAAAACTCTTCTCTTGAATTAGATGTTTTTCCATGAATTGTTGCATAACCCTAAATTATTTCACAAAGATTGCATGAATATAAGATAGGGATTAAGTCTAGAGCCTTGATTGAGAATGTTGATAGAGATTGTGAATGTGAATATGAGAATGATGATAGGTTGATAGTATTTGATGGTCCATGAGTTTTCCCAAATTAACTCTAATGATTTGTCTATTAAATTAATTTCTAATGATTGTTCTAAGCCTTAAGCTATTGATTGAGATATTGATTGATGAGATGATGATAGTTTCTATGAGACTGATTGAAAGATAGATCCTTTCACGAAGCTGATCGAGATGATTTGATTGAGATAGTTTAATTGGATGGATTGTTTTATGAGCATTGAGTCATGGGAAGAGTATCGATTATCGAAAGAGTAAGAGTTAATCCAACACGTACTCGTCAAACTATGTAGCTAAGTGTAGGTGAGGATTAGGACCATCATATTACAATATGTTGAGGTTCCCTCAGATTAGAAGTCCCTAAAATCAATTAGGACCATCACATTACATTATGTTGAGGTTCCCTCTTGTTAGAAGTCCTTGAAATCAATAGATGACTTATAGATTATTGTCTCCATTTGGATTTATCAATTATAGTTTCAATTTATTCCCTACCTCGCAAATATGAAATGGATGTGGCAACATCAGCGAGATTGTTATATAATCACTGGCTCATAAGTGATTGTTTCCAGATAAGAGAAACTCTTAGAAAGTTCCCAAACTGAGTACTCTGAGTTAAGATGAGATGAGATGAGTTTACATTAGTCCCTATGAGATAAGTCTGGTTTGACTAATGAGGTTTGATGGTCATGGGTCACTTATCTACTCTTTATTCTTGCTTTAGATAGACATTTGATATATTGATTGATTTCTATTATTGAGTTGACTGATAGTTTCATATTATTCTACTATTTTGATTTCATTCAGCTATTTTACATATCGTACATTCCACGTACTAATGCCAGTTGTGTTGCATCATTGTATGATGTAGATACAGGGAATAAAGATCATCAACAGGTGCATCATTGATGATCTTGGATTTTAGCTAATTGGTGAGCCTCCCTACTTCAGAGGATTCATATGCTATTTTCAGCTTGCTTTAGAGTTAGAAATTTATTAGCTTATTTTTGATTGACGTAGTGATGGATCTATCATTAGCACCACCTATTAGTAATAGAGGTTTCATAGACTAGAGTCAAATGCTGATTATTAAGATTGTGAGCTAGTTCTTTCTACTAGCCTTCTATTATATTGCTATTATAATTATTTGAGATTAGATAGATGTGCCATTTATATTCTTTATGTCTTTCGCTAATTAGTAGAATGAATGAATGAATATGATAAGACCAAATGGTTCGCTTGGGGACTAGCGATAGTGTTTTGGTGTCGGCCACATCTTGGGTTCCATCTCGGGGCGTGATAAACTTTGTATTGGAGCACAAGTTCAACTATCCTAGGGAGTCTATGAAGTCATGTCTAGTAGAGTCTTGTTTATGGGTGTCTTGTCAACCACACTTGAAAAACATGAGGCTATAGGACATTAGGAATTGTTTCACTTCTTTTAAATATTCTGAGTTATGAGATGGAGTTATGCTTTATGAAAGTTATTTTCTAATTCGTGCTTTGCGCATTACAGAATTGTGAGAATGCATCCCAGAAGATCCATCAAAGGTAGAGGACGTCCCACCGGATAGCATGATAGCCTATATGTGCCTCAAGGACATAAGGAGCCCATGGAACCAGTTGTCCCTATTGTGTAGCCCCTGCAGTATGAGGTCTTTAATACAGAGCTTTGACAAGCTATTCAAACTCTACCCTAGGCTATCACAACACCTATTGTGAGACAAGAAGCAGGTCGACAAGATGCCCATGACACTTTTAGAGTCTAAAAGTTCTTGAGGATGAATCTGCCTGAGTTCATAGGGTATGCCTTCATTGAGGATCCTGAGAACTATGTGGACCAGCTTTAGAAAATGTTCCAAGTGATGAATATGGGTAATTTTGACAGAGTGGAGCTAGCTGCTTATAAACTAAAGGGTATGGCTAGATTTTGGTTCGACTAGTAGAAGAAAGGTATAGGAGAGCATGTCCCCATGCTAACTTCGGCTATGTTCGAGGAAACCTTCTTGGGGTGCTTGTTCCCAAGGGAACGAAGAGATACAAATGATGGACTGAAGTTTACACAATTGTCTTACTATGCTCCGGACATGGTTGCTGTTATGAGGGGGAGGATGGGAATGTATGTCGATAGGTTAAATAGAGGGTCAAAGAAATGGGAGGGGGGAAATGGTTGTGAGTAACATGGATATAAGGAGATTGATGACCTTTTTACAACAAGCTAATAAGGAAACACAGCATGATAAAGAGGAGTTTAGAAATAAGAAAGCAAAAACATCCTGCCATGAGGATGAAAAAAAGGGAACGAAAATCAATTTCCAGCACTATCATCTACTAGTGCACCTACATCTAGAGTCAAAAATGATCAGAGGTCCCAGTGTGTTAGAGACCATGGATCTTAGTCATAAGCCAGTGCAGCTCAAGGTTCATTGAGTAAGCCAGCATGTTGCAAGTGTGTAAATTGCACTTGGGGAGATGTTGTGAGTGGAGTGATGTATGCTACAAATATGGACAAGTGGGTCACTATCAGAGAGATTATCTAAAGTGGGCTAATCAGGCTCAATATTCTATACTAACCCCACCAGCTAAAGGAAATCAAATAGATATTACGTCCGATGCAAACAGGGTGACAAACTATTTGTATGCCATGGGTAGTCTACATGATCAAGAGAACTTCCCAGATGTTGTGGCGGATATGATTTGAGTTTTTCTATTAATTATTATGTGTTGATGAACCCTGGTGCCACTTTATATTTTGTAACTCCTTATGTGGCCAGTAGATTTGATAGAACCCCTAAGAGTCTTTTTGAACCCTTTGATGTTTCTACTCTGGTGGGTGAGTCTATTCAGGCTGAGATAGTCTATAGAGCTTGTATAGTGTCTATCCATCATAGGGATTTTATCATTAATCTGACTGAGTTAGATATCACTAATTTGATTTAATCCTTGGCATTGATTGGCTCCACGCTTATTATGTTTTTGTTGATTGTAGAGCCAAAAAGAAAGTTTATCTCCTATCTTAAAGCCAAAAAGATAATTGCTAAGGGTTGTATGTACCACCTTGTGAGAGTTAAATCTGATGATGTTGAGTCTCCTACTCTTGAGTCAGTCCAAATTATGAATGAGTTTTTGAAAGTGTTTCATGAGGTTCTGCCTCGTGTCCTTTTTAATAGGAGATTAACTTTGGGATTGATATCCTTCCTGACACCAAGACTATGCTAATTAATCCTTATAGGATGGACGCCACTGAGTTGAAAGAATTGAAAGATTTGTTAGAGAAGGGCTTTATAAGGCCTAGAGTTTCTTGTTGGGTGCCCCTATCCTATTTGTTCAAAAGAAATATGGGTCTCTCAGAATGTTTATTGACTATAGGCAACTGAACAAGGTCACCGTAAAGAATAAGTGTCCTCTCCCAAGGATAGATGATTTGTTTGACCAATTTGAGGGTGCCTCTTGTTTCTCAAAGATAGACCTCAGACCTAGCTACTATCAGATGAAAGTGAGGGAATGGAACATTCCAAAAATAGCCTTTAGTACTAGATATGACCATTTTAAGTTCTTGGTTATGTCCTTTGGGATTACAAATGCACCTACAGCCTTCATGGACTTGATGAATAAAGTGTTCAAACAATAACTTGATATGTTTATGATTATGTTTATCGACGACATTTTGGTGTATTCAAGAGATGAAGAGGAGCATGCAAATCAGCTCAGAATTTCACTCCAAATACTTAAGGACCATGACTAGTGTATAAGATTCTCAAAATATGAATTCTGCCTTAAGATAGTGGCCTTCCTAGTCTATATTGTCTTCGATGATGGTATTTGAGTAGATGCTCAAAAGATTGAAGTGATTAAGAACTGGCCCAGATCGAGCTCTCTAACTGACATAAGAAGTTTCTTGGGGTTGGCAGACTACTACCGTATATTTGCTGAGGGATTTTCTTCCTTATTCGTACCATTAACTAAGTTGACTCAACAAAACACCAAGTTTCAGTGGTCCGGGGAACGTGAGAAAAGTTTCCAGGAATTGAAGACTAGACTGACTATTGAACTAGTTCTAACCTTACTCAATGGAACTGAGGACTTTGTGATTTATTGTGACACTTTAGGAGTTGGATTAGGATGTGTGTTGATGCAGAGAGGAAAGGTGATAGCCTATGCTTCCAAACAGCTTAACGTTCATGAGAAGAATTACCAAACACATGATCTTGAGTTGGCAGCAGTGGTGTTTGTACTTAAAATCTAGTGCCTTATATGGAGTGCATGTGGACGTGTTCACTGACCACAAGAGCTTGTAGTATGTCCTTAGTCAAGAAGAGCTTAACCTGCGACATTGAAGATGATTAAAGTTGCTCAAGGATTATGACTTGAACATTGTCTACCATCCAGGTAAAGATAATATTGTTTCTGACACTCTTAGTAGGTTTTCAATGGGTAGTACAAACCATATTGGGGAAGGAAAGAAGGAACTAGTTAAGGAAGTGTATCGATTGGCTCGATTGGGAGTTCAACTTGAGGAAAATGATGAGGGAGGAGTTAATATTCAAAATGGGTCTGCTTCATCATTAGTAGCAGAGGTAAAAGAAAAGCAAGATTGAGATCCTATGCTCCAATTGAAGGAGGTTGTCCACAACTAGTAAGTGATGTTGTTCTCCAAAGGGGGAGATAGGGTGGAGATACCAAAGTATATTGTTCATTCCAGATGTTGATTGTATTTGAGATAGAATCATAGATGAAGCTCACAACACTTGATATTCCATTAATCCTGGCTCTCCCAAGATGTACCACAACTTGAGAGAAGTCTATTGGTGGAATGGAATAAAGAGGGATATTGCTAAATTTGTTTCAAAGTTCCCGAATTTCTATCAAGTGAAAGTTGAGCATCAAAGGCCATGTGGATTAGCTCAGAACTTTGTGATTTTGGAATGAAAGTGGGAGATAATCAATATGGATTTCATTACTAGTCTACCGAGGTCTCAAAAGCAATATGATTCGATGTAGGTGATTGTGCATAAGATGATCAAATCAGCTAACTTCTTAGCTATTAAGACAACCAACATTGCTGAGAAGTATGCCAAGTTATATATCTAAGAGACTGTGAGTTGCATGGAGTTCCTTTGTTCATCAACTCGGACAGAGGATTTCAATTCACCTCCCAATTTTTGGAGATCATTCCAAAAGAGATTGAGTACCAAAGTGAATTTGAGCACAACCTTTCATCAACAGACAGATAGTCAGGTAGAGCATACAATTTAGACGTTAGAGGATATGTTGATAGCCTATGTTTTTGATTTCAAGGGAAATTGGGATAGTCACCTACTATAGATTGAACTTACATATAACAATACTTATCATGTAATCATTCAGATAGCTCCTTTTGAAGCTTTGTACAGGAGGAGATATAGATTACCGAATGGGTTGTTTATGGTGGGAGAAGTAGAGGTGATTGGGCCTGATCTTATCCACAAATCAATGGATAATGTTAAGGTCATTAAACAAAGATTGAAGACTGTATAGAGTTGCCAGAAATCCTGCACCGATGTGAGGAGGAGAGATTAAGAGTTCGAGGTAAATGATTAGGTATATTTGAAAGTGTCACCTATGAAAGGTGTCATGAGTTTTGGGGAGAAAGGTAAATGGGGCCCATAATATATTGGACCTTATCAGATTGTGAAGAGAATTGAGAAGGTTGCTTATGAATTAAAGTTTTCTTTCAAGTTAGACGAAATTTATCTAGTGTGTCATGTGTTGAGGTTGAGGAAATATCTTAGAGATCCTAAATTGGTGATCCTTGTTGAGAGTATTGGAGTGAAGGATAGCTTGAACTATGAAGAAAATTTTGTCCAAATCCTTGATCATCAAATTCGTAAGTTGAGAAAATAAAAGATAGCCTTAGTTAAAGTCTTGTGGAGAAATCATTCATTGAGGAAGCCACATGGGAAGCTAAGGAAGGGATGAAAGCAAAATATCCACACATATTAGTGCCAAATAATGACATACTGAAGGTAATTTCCCTACCCTTAACTAATTGATCGCCTTTTTCTTGAGTTGATTATCTATTCTTGAGTTAGGATAGAGTTGATTGGTTATTGAGATAGAGTCAAGAGATTGATGGATAGATGTGAATGTGAGATAAGTTTTGACTCCATTTTGCCTTGATATCCACCTTTACTCATCATTCAAGGACCAATGATCCCAAGGGCGAGATGATGTAACACTCAATAAAATTATCAAAATACCCCTAGAATAGAGATGTGCACGTAATGTATCTTCCTATGCTCCTTTCGCGAATCAAAGCTAGATACGCAATCAGCATGGAATATTTACTGAAAAAATGATCTTGTTCCGATTTTAAAGCCATCGGATCAAAAAATAATTTTTAATCCAAAATAATTACTAGTGTTGATGCATACCCAAGGAGCGACGCGCGTGGGATGCGGACCAACACTTATATTTTTTAAAAAAAATTTCGATGGGAATTGAAAACTTATTCGATAAAAATTAGGAAAAAATATATATGTCCGAACTTAGTCTGAGTGAACTTTTTCTTTTTAATTTGAGGGGCATTCTGGTTAATTTTAAACCCCTTCTAAACTTAAAACATGACAAAATTAGGTTGTTGTGATGCATAAATAAAATCTAAAAACCCATTCTATGTCCTTTGAAATTCATTGAAAAGTTAGGGCTTGAGAGAGAAAAAAGAAAAACGTAAGATTGAAGAATTAAAGGTGATTCTTGAGAGCTTGATTGTTGATAGCTTCATCCCAGGTATGTAAGGGTAAACTAAAAACATGAGATTGTTCTCTCGTGTGCCCATAGATGATCTTAGAAGAGAGGTTAAAAGTTCATGAGTTTACATGCATATTTCTTGATTAATTCTTGAAAATATTATATTATTACATGTATTTTCATATATTGATGATCATCATAAAACTATTTTCTTGAATTGGATGTTTTTCATGAGTTATTGCATAACTCTACTTATTATTTCATAAAGATTGCATGAAAGATGATAGGGATTGAGTCTAGAGCCTTGATTGAGAATGTTGATAGAGATTGTGAATGTGAATGTGAGAATGATGATAGGTTGATAGTATTAGATGGTCCATGAGTCTTCCCAAATAAACTCTAATAATTTATGTATTTAATTATTTCCTAATGAATATTCTAAGCCTTGAGCTATTGATTGAGATGTTGATTGATGAGATGATGAGAGTCTCTATGAGACTGATTGAAAGATAGTTCCTCCACGAGGCTGATTGAGATAGTTTTATTGGATGAATTATTTTATGAGTGTTGAGTCATGGGATAAGTATCGATAACTGAAAGAGTAAGAGTTAATCGAACTCGTACTCATCAAACAATGCAGCTAAGCATACGTAAGGATTAGGACCATCACATCACATTATGTCGAGGTTCCGTCTAATTAGAAGTCCCTAAAATCAATAGAGGACTTTTAGATTTCTTTATCCATTTGGACTTTTCCATTATGGTTTAGATTCATTCCCTACCTAGAAAGTACGAAATGACTGTGGCAACATCAGCAAGATTATTGTACAATCATTGGCTCATAAGTGCTAATTATCAGATAAGAGAAACTCCTAGAATTTTCCCAAATTCAGTACTCTAAGTTGAGATGAGATGAGTTGAGATAAGTCCCTCTAAGATGCATCTGATCTAATTGATGAGGTTTGATGGGTTGGTGGGTGATTTGTCTATTCTTTATTCCTACTTTAGATAGACATTTGACATGTTGATTGATTTTAATATTGAGTTGATTGATGTTTCATATTATTCTACCTATTTCGGTTTGATTCAACTATTTTACATATCATACATTCCACGTATTGATGCCACTCGGTGCTGCATCAGTTTATGATGAAGATGTTGGGATTAGAGATCATCAATAGGCATATCGTTGAGGATCTTAGATGTTCAGCTGATTGGTGAGCCTCCCCTACTTCAGAGGATTTATATGCTATATTCATCTTGCTTTAGAGTTAGATATTTATTAGCTTATTTTTTTATTAAGATAGCCATTAGTCTATAATTGGCACCACATGATAGTGATAGAGCTTTCAAAGACTAGAGTCGAATGTTGATTGTTAAGATTATGAGCTAGTTCTTTCTACTAGCCTTCTATATTATTATTATTATTATTATTTGAGATTAGATAGATGTGCCCATTTATATTCCTTATTTCTTTCGCTGATTAGTAGAATGAATTAATGAATGAATGTGATGAGGCCAAGTGATTTGCTTGGGGACTAGCGATAGTCTCTAGGTGTCGGCCACGTCTTGGGTCCCCTCCCGAGGCATGACAAATATGGTTTAATGATTTTTTTCTTTCTTGTCACTTTTTATGTTTTCAAGGAAAAAAAATTAAAATAGACAAATTTGGGGTTTTTTTTTTTATGAAATTTGATTAGTTTATGATTAATATTTGTTACAGTTTGCAAGAAGTGCATAACCATGAAAATAATAGAAGAGAAATTGAAAGTTCATCCAGAATGCAATCAGGATTTGGGTGTTGCTCCTTTGCATAAAATAAGGTATATCCTTCACTTTTTGAGATGATACAATGACTATTAGACTTTTTTATATGTCCATTTAAATATATTGAATTGTTAGTCATTGTAATTTCTATTAACAAAATTCTTTAGTTTTCAATAATTAAATGTAATTTGGAAGATAAAATGTACTTGAAGAAAAAGTCAAGATGTGTTGAAACTAGTCTAGATATCACTAGTTTCATTATTTGACTCCTTAAACAGTTAAGGTGTATTAAAACAGTGTTGTCTTTTGATGAAGCAATTGAGGTGTGTTGAAACTGGTCTAGACATCACTACTCATGAAGTCTATTCTAGTTTTCAATAGCCGATTTGAGTTAATCCATGCCAATTAAAATTATTATTTGGCAAAAAGTAGTGGAGAAACTATAGTGGTGGCTGAAGCGGAGCTACCACTTTGAGTGTAAGTATTCTAAATCCTACCATTTCTTTTTTGACTTATGAAGTTCTAGATACATTGTTTGAGGAGTCAAACAATTTTTCTAATAAATATTTTGATTCATTAGATATCTTGACTTGGAGTGCGTTTTGTATAGTTTTTATGCACATATATTTTATGTCAATGATTTTGAAGAATTTATATCCAAATAATTTACTGTTAAGATTACATGTTTTAATCTTCGTATTTTGAATTGGTTTCATATAATTTAACACAGAGGGAGTGCATTCTATGTAAGTTTTCAAATACTAGAACATGATTTTTGTCATGCCCCAAAGTCCCGTAGGGCGTACTGGCACCCGTTGCCGATAAGGCTCGGGAGAACCAACCTGTAACTATATGCGTTCTGTACATATTATAGGGGGTTTCTACGTTTGACATGTCTTTAAATAGATATACAGTGATAACAAGCTAAAAGAAAATGCATATGACTAGGCTGTTGGGACCACGCTGTCTAAAGTGTGAGACAGGACTTCACTGTGCTTTACATAGTCTGCAAAGCCTCTAAATAAAGAAAAACATCTAACAAGGGTCGGGATAGGCCCCGTCTAAACAAATTGTGCATTCAAAACATGTTAGCCCTGAACCAAACCTATTCCAACTTTAACCAAACTTTTACAGCAACATTTATACATACAACCAGATATGAACTAGTTTTAGAACAGCAACAAATCAGTTATTAAAGACGTGAAGCAACAACTTGCTTTCCAACAGTCTATAAGTTCATACGAAGCACATAATTGCGATATCATATAATGACTCATTTTTGTGGACTGTAACAGTAGTTAATCAACCTTTTCTACACTTCTGTAAAACCAACCTTTTCTGCATAATTAAGTTCTAGTACATAATAAAGCCAGCCAACAAGATAAAAATCACTTTATTAACAAGAAAAGTGGACAAGACTCCTTAGCACACAATCTGTCCAGAAATTCCAGCACAGTCATACTAACATATACTTCTTATTTTTCATAGTAACACCATACTAAAAACATATGTAAGCTTACTTACCACTACATTCAAGGTATAGATCTTCTATAAGAACCCTAGAAGTTCTTTCTTTGATGCTTTGGAAGTTAGTACATGTTGAGAGAAAGTTGGAGACAAAGCTGATTTTTTTTTGTATTCAAGATAACAATGCCTTGTGGGAGATGATTTGACTCTCTTGTAAAATGGTATTTGACCGACTTACTAAGGCTAATCACGCCTTACATCACCAAGTAGGTGATACAGCTCCTTGCTCATGTCACTTGGGCCTTTGGAAACTCCAAATACATGGACTTGGGCTGCCCATTTTCTGATTTTGTTCTTCTTAGTTTGGGCCTAAAGTTTTCTAAGAATCTTGTGATATTTTTGGGCCTTTATTACTATAATCCTTGGGATGTAAATATAGTCCATATGTGATGTTAAATCATGGCCCAAAGTTACACCCTTAACACAGACCTTATTCATAATCGAACTTTAACAATTTCAATGTCGAACCTCGTCTTCTTTTTGTTTGCAATTTAAGCTAAGCAAGTAGCTGACTCACCTGCTGGCTTCTAAGTACTACAAGCACCTCAATTCTCTTACTTCATTTTAAGTCCATAATATCCTCATTTCGATGTAAAACCTTTATTCACTCGACCCTCTTAAGCGCTAGATGCACATATAGCCCATTAACTCGAGATTCGAGCAATTTTGAAAATTAGCGCTAGTTTGACCAAACCATGTCTTGCTTCATTTCCATTATACTAGTATTCTAAGGTGTGGGGTGTTACATCCTCTCCCCTTAGGAACGTTCATCCTTGAATGTTAGATAGCTCAACCAAGTTTAAATCTTTACTTTCACAAACTTTAACAACACATTAAGTATTCCATACCACGTACCTATTAATGTCCCCATTATGCATGTTGAGCTTCCCCTTTAGCTTCAAGTAAGTGAGGATATTTCAATTTCATTTCATCCTCAGCTTCCTATGTTATCTTTTCTGCTTATTGGTTCCTCCAAAGTACTATAACTAAAGCTATTTCTTTGTTCCTTAGCTTCTTTACTTGACGAAATAGAATAACAATAGGCACTTCTTCATAGGTGAGATCTTCTGTAATTTGTACATTCTCAATAGTAGTGATACAGGATGGGTCACCTATGTATTTTCGAAGCGTTAAAACATGAAAAACTGGATGAACCATTGAAAACTCTTGGGGTAGCTCTAGTTCATATGAGACTAGCCCAACCTTCTTAAGAATCTGATATGGCACTATGTAATGTGGACTCAATTTTCCCTTCTTACCAAATCTCATAACCCCTTTCATCAGGGACACCTTCAGTAATACCCAATCACCTACTGAAAATTCTAGTCCTCTTCTCCTGATATCTGCATATGATTTATGATGGCTTTGGGCTATTTTTAGTCGCTTCTGTATCACTTTAACTTTTTCTATGGCTTCTTGTACTAGATCTGGCCCAAGTAAGGTGGTTTCACCCACTTCAAACCACCCAATTGGTGATCTACATTTCCTTCCATACAAAGCTTCATAAGGTGCCATTTTGAGACTCGCATGATAACTATTGTTATAGGAAAACTCAATAAGTGGCAAATGGTCCACCAAACTACCTTTAAAGTCCAATACACAAACTCATAACATATCTTCAAGTGTCTGAATGGTACGTTCTGCTTGCCCATCTGTTTGAGGATGGAATGTTGTATTGAAACTCACTTGTGGTCCTAAACTCCTTTGGAAGGACTTCTAAAATTTTGCAGTGAAATGAGCTCCTCGGGCAGATATGATGTAGATTGGGACTCCATGTAGCCTGACTATCTCTTTTAGGTATAACTTGGCATATTCTTCAGCTGTATAATCACTTCTGACTAGCAAGAAGTGTGCTGATATTGTGAGTCTGTCAACTACTACACATATGGAGTCAAAGTTTTGAGATGAGCGAGGTAAGCCTTTAAATAAATCCATATTAATCATATTCCACTTCCATGTTGAAAGTTCTATACACTGCATGTAACCTCCTGGTTTTTGGTGTTCTACTTTTACTTGTTGGCAATTTGGATATTGAGCTACAAATTCTGTAAGGTCCTTTTTCATGCCTCCCCACCAAAATATTCCCTTCAGGCCATGGTACATCTTGGTTGATCCTGGGTGGATGGAATATCAGGAGTGATGGGCTTCTTCCATTATTCTCCTTTTTAAGATATTGATATCAGGCACACATAATCTATTCTGATAGTATAGTACTCCATTTTGTCATACCCTAACTTACATTTTCCTTCAGCTGTCATAGAACAACATCCTCGAACTGTTTTTCTTTTACTTCTATTACCAATGAAAACTCTGCAACATTATCCACACTAACCCCTTCCTTTAGAGTTTCAAGAAGGCGAACCCCCAAACTGGCTAGCTGACGCAGATCCTTGGCTATTTATTGATTTACCATAGCCTGATCACTAGTATTTATGACTGCCTTATGACTCAAAGCATTGGCTACCACATTTGCCTTCCTTGGATAATATAGTATGTCAATATCGTAATCCTTTATTAGCTCTAGCCATCTATGCTGTCCCAAGTTTAAATCTTTTTGTTTAAAGATCTATTGAAGGCTTTTATGATTAGTATATATGTCAACATGAACTCCATACAAATAGTGGCGCCATATCTTCAAGCAAACACAATTGCTTCTAGCTCTAGATCATGTGTTGGATAGTTTTTCTCATGTGGTCGTAGTTGCCTGGATGCATAAGCAATTATCCTACAATGTTGTGTCAGTACACACCCCAAGCCAACCCCTGAAGCATCACAATATACTGCATACCCCTCAGTACCTTCTGGAAGTACTAGCACAGGTGCAGAAGTTAATTTATTTTTCAGCTCCTGGAAGCTTCTTTCACATGCATCATTCCATTGGAACTTGGTTGCCTTATGTGTCAGCTTTGTGAGAGGTGCAGAAATAGAATAAAAACCTTCAACAAACCTCCTGTAATAACCTACCAAGCCTAAGAAGCTCCAAACTTTCATGGGTGTTGTGGGTCTTGGCCAATCTTTCACAGCTTTTATATTTTGTGAATCATCCCTTATTCCTTCATCAAACACAATATGACCTAAGAATGCTACTGACTTTAGCCAAAATTTGCATTTAGAAAATTTGGCATACAACTTTCAATCACGAAGAGTCTGTAACACCTGTCACAAGTAATCTGCATGGTCCTCTTTTGATCTTGAATATACCAAAATGTCATCTATAAATACTATCACAAAAACATCCAAGAATGGCCTAAATACCCAGTTCATCAAATCCATAAAAACTGTTGGTGCATTCATTAGCCCAAATGACATAACAAGGTATTCAAAATGACCATAGCGGGTTCTGAAAGCTGTCTTGGGTATGTCTTGCTCCTTCACCCTCACTTGGTGATAACCTGATCTCAAATCAACTTTTGAAAAGCATTTGGCACCCTGTAACTGATCAAATAAGTCATCAATCCTGGGGAGGGGATATTTATTCTTAACTGTCACCTTATTCAATTGTCGA
>JAOTQJ010202234.1:0-19840 GCA_025642045.1 Solanum sejunctum | reverse complement strand
AAAGAAATATTTTATTACAAATTATTTTCATTACTACTACTACTACTACTACTACTACTACTACTACTACTACTACTTGGATGAGAGCGTAAATTTTGATTGCTTCATGGAGAAAGGAAAATCTTTGCTTGATAATGATGAAGACTACTACTATATTATTTATTATTGTTGCTTTAATTGTTAGATGAGAGGGTAAATTTTGCTTGCTTCATGGAGAAAGGAAAAACTTTGCTTGATAATGATGAAGACTTAAAGATGAATTTCAATCTTTCATGGGTTGTGAGAAGAATGACTAGATCCCTTGCCAAAGAAGAACTTGACCAAAGGGAGAATCTATTTCATGCAAGGTCCAAAATTCAAGATGAAATGTGTTCTTTTATCATTTATGGTGGAAGTTCCATTATTGTTCCAAGGGAAGGAGATTCCTTGGCTAAAAATAAGGAGAATATGTGCATGACGGCAAAGCCAAGCAAGTGTTTAAGGAGTGTGGATGAAGGACTATCTAGTATGCCGTGTCAATACCGATCATTTATTGCATGCTAACCAAAATACTAGCACATTTCCTAGAATTATTTCTTCTGTTTTGTGGGAATATAACAAGCCAGGCAAGGAAAATGTGGTATAGGATTCCTTATCAAGAAGGTGTATGGTGATGACTACCTTGACTTCTAGAATGATGCTCCAAGATTAGTATACCCCTCTCCCTACTCTTAGTGGCCCATGTATGGATATCTCTATGGATTTTTTATTGGGTCTTCATAGGACTAAAAGAGGACATGATACCATATTTGTGGCAGTGGATAGATTTTCTAATATGACTCATTTTATTCCATGCCATAAATGTGATGATGCATCCTATGTAGCATCTTTATTTGTCATAAATGCTCTTAAACTGCATGGAGTCCCTCAAACTATGGTTAGTGATAGGGATTTCAAATTTCTTAGTCACTTTTGGAAGAGTCTATGGGGTACACTTGGTACCATACTTATATTCTCTACTTCTTGCCACCTCAAATGGATGGACAAATTAAAGTAGTCAATAGGAATCTTGGAAGTGTGCTTCGGTGCATGATTAGAGGAACCCCAACTACTTGGGAAGACTATTTACCCTTGATTGAATTTGCATATGATCGGTGTTTCCACTTCTATATTGGAATGTCACCATTTAACGCGTGTTATGGCTTTAAACCTTTAATTCTACTAACCATGACTCCATTATCTAGTAATGTTGTTTTGAGCATAGTTGCTAAGAAAAGGGCAAGGGAGATGATGAGCATTCATGCCAATGTTAAAGTGGCCATTAAAAAGAACAATTCCAAGGTGGTTATTCAAAAGAATTTAGGGAGAAAGGAAGTTCTCTTCAACCTAAATGATTGGGTATGGGTAGAGAGGTTAAACATGTTTGAAAAGAAAAGCTAAGCCCAAGAGGAGATGGATGTTTCAAAGTACTCAAGAGAATCAATGACAATGCCTACATGATTGACTTATCAAGTGAGTATAATATTCATAATGTTTTCAATATTATTAATTATCTCCTTGTGTTGTAGGTGAATTTGTGGATTCGAGCACGAACCCTTTTCAAGAAGGAGAGGATGATAATATGCAAAGTAGAAATGGAACCAACATCAGTGACAAGTAGCCCTCAAGACCATTAACAAGGAGTCAAGATAAAGATCTCCAAACCTACAAGCAATATTCATGAACAAGGAAGCTTTAGAGGAGCTTGAGGGTTACCAAAGAAAGGCTTACAATATGTGAAAGGTCTATCAAGGTGATAATATGGAAGGAAAGAGTTCATATGTGCAAATGGCTACTACTTGAATTCAAGGATTTGAAAAAAAGAGAACCAAACAATGCCCTAACTCATTAAGGGTAAAATTATAAAGAAAATGTATTCTTTTGTTTAGTTAATATAAATAGCCTTATTTTATCATTTGGAAGACTTAGACTATGTTGAAGATTGAATACTCAAATTGCAGTATCTTCTTAGTGAGTAATTAGTGAGTAATTAGGGTGAATCCTTAGAATTGTTAGTTGACTTGTTTGCTTGATTAATTGAAGGTTGACCATTTTTGGTTCTTAGTTTCCTTCAATTTTCTTGCTAGGGTTTTATTTGGATTATTGAAATCAATTGGGAGGGTGAGGGTTTTAGTCCCTTGTTGCCCATAATTTCAATAGTTTGAATTTAATCCACATATACTTCTATCTTTGTTCCCTTTTCATTTTCTTTCTTATTTGATGTTTATCGCCCTACATGGGGTTTTTACTATATGTTGGTAGCTTGATTTGCATTAAGTTTTCTCATCCTATTTCACTCTCGAATTTCATGATTTTGAACTAGTATCATGAACCCACTAAGAATTTGATAAAATGTCAACTTAAGAATTCTCAAGTTATTGATGATCTATTTCATGATTTACAAGTTATATGGCTATATATGATGATTAAGGGATTTCAAGTATATTGAATTCATGAAAAGTATCTATGATGTTGCAAGTATCAAGTTTAGCCCTATTTCAAGATTTTTACCTCTTGTGAGCCAGTCATGTTAAAACTAGGGTTCATGTATGATTATGATCTACTCTCATTTTTCAAGTTAGGCTCACCATTAGAGCTCAAGGATGTTAATGAGTGTAATGTACCAGGTATTCTTAAGCCTATACTTGTGCGAAAAGATAATGTCCAAGTGAATTCCTATTGAGTTAAGTAAAATTTGAAATGATGGTTATCTTAACGATTAGCTAAGTTTAGTTATGTGATTGTTGAGGTGGTCTTGGAAGGGCAGTTGGTTTATCCTTGGTATAATATTTTGGGGGGTAATGTTATGTGAAGTTAAGACTGAAAATGAAGTTTGATTTGCATTTGAAATTATTCAAAATGAAGGTATATGTGAAGGTTACATAATTGACTTGCTTGGTAGTAATTCTTTTGCTATTATTGCATGGCTTGCATGGGAAGCCATTGGCATGCCCTTAGCAGGACTTGAGGCCATACATACCTTGCCATAGCACCATGGGAAAGGATAATGCTGCCATACCTAGGTCCCAGGCCCACTCCCTTGTGTTTGACATCTTTCTTCTTTTTAAAAGTGAGTTAAAAAGCATCTTTGCCCTACATGATTTTATACCCTTTTCTCCACACACTTTTGATCACTTTTAGTGATTAATTGACCCTTATTACCCTCCAAAATTAGTATAAATACCCCCTCTACTTAGTCTCTACATCACTCTTCAAAGAAACCAAATACCCTAATCTACATTACTCTCCCAAAACTCTCTTAACACGTAGGCTAAGTATTCTTCAAGATCTCCACCAAATCTCTTCATCTTCTCAAGGCTAATCAATCAAGGTATGTGGATCTGATTCTTGGTTTCCTTTCAACCAAGAAGTCCTCTTCGAAAAACTTAATTTAAAATTATGAATTTTCAATCTTTGATTTATGTATAACTGTATACCTATTGATATTTGCTTAATTTATGGTTATTCATATAGTATATGATTATTTATTGAGGCTTTACAAAATTTAATTCAAGCATTTCAGATTTGCATTATTTAAGCTAACCTATATTTTCAAGTCTTAGATCCACAAATAAGTTATTATGATTTTATCCTAAACTGTTCCTATGATTATTGTAACTTTGTTTGAATATTAAACTTGTGATTTTAAGGAACCAGTCCCTGACGTGATTTAAGTTGAGTTATGAACTTTGGATATTTGACTTTCATGGCATAATATGAACTTATGATTTTGGACAAGAATAAGTAAATACAAGTATGAAATGATATTGGGTGACTTAAGACCCATTCAGTTTCATTTTAGATCTTTGTTAAGGAGCTATTCTAAGTACAACTTTGAATATAATTTATTTTACAAGTTATGACTTTTTGAACTAAATTAAGTTTTTATTATTTCTAATATGCATTGTCCATTTCCATGGGATTTATTCTTAGCACCGAATGATTTAGGAGTGGGACTCAACCTAATGGGTGCACTGAATGAGTTAGGAGTGGCACCAAATGACGTGCCATCATAGGATATTTTGATTATGCCTTTTTAGGCTTTTTGACTAGTGGATCCATTTAATATTTCCATTTTTGGAGTTATATGCTAGCAAGTTGACTCACTCTTTGGCCGGTGTGGAGTATGACATAAGTATTGCATATTATAGCTCATATGGTTTTGTTGGTAATGGTCTTATTCCCAGACTTATTTGCTTATGTGATTCTCTATGCATTTTCATGGCATTAATTTGTGCTTTTCTTTGTAACTGAATATATTATTTAAGCTTGGAGTTTTGTCATATTTGGTAAGTATTCTTTGTCATTATATTTACTTGTTGCATTAGATACCTGCATGCTTACTACATTCCAAAGTACTAACCGTATTTTTTGCCTAGATGCTATAATCATATAGGGACAGGCGATCTACCTCATCCTCCTTCGCTTCGCTAGATTGTTCGTGAAGACTTTGAGCTTTAGTGAGTTCTCATTCATCAGGAACAGAACCCTTATCTTTAAGCTTTTCATTTTTTATTCAGATATTTTGATGTATTTTCATTTTGACTTAGTATTGAGGGGCCTAGACTTGTATTTTTGGCTCTATTTATTGTCATTGTTTAGAGGTATATCTGGACCATTGCTACACTTGGTATGTTTTAAAATATTTAACTTATGCTTTCGCTTATGATTACAAGTTGTCCCTTAGATCAATTCCCCATATTTCATTATCATCTATTTGCCATTTACCATTTAAACCTATAATGAGCAATTATGATTTAAGAGGCTTGTTTGGGGACCTTTGGATTCTCATTCACCATGTCACACCTAGGACCCAGGTCTAGGTCGTGACAATGAGCTACTCAAGTCATGTTCTTACAAGCTATTCATGTTATGATTAAAGTATGATTATTTCAAGTATTCCATGGGATTATACTTAGCACCGATGGATTGGATGTCGCATGGACTATCTTCAAGGGTCCATATTCTTTTCCTCAAACTATGTGCCAACATAGGATTTTACTTTACACTTACTATATTATTGGGTCCATTTAGTGCACTTTATCATGAAATCCATATCAAAATAGGATAGGCGAGTAAGGGGGGTTACTTCTCGGAAATGGGATGCGCTCCCATAAGGTGAAGTATGATTTACCTTGGCAAGTAGGCCACCTCTTTACTGATGAGGGGTAATTATTGGGATTCTAAGTTGTAGGTCATTTGTCTTACTTTTGTCAGTTAAGGTCTCATCCCGCACATGTATTATATTTTATGCAAGTTGAATGATTTACAAGCATGTTTTACTTCAAGCATTTATCATGCATGCCATATTGATATTTCACTTATCAATTGCTTATTAGTGTATTTTGACTATATTGGCTTATGTCGTGTTGCATTGCATCCTACATACTTAGTATATTCAAACGTACTAACACATATTCTATGCTTACATGATATTACCATATAGGGACTGTAGCACCATTTGGTCGTCCTCCACATAGCTAGTATGATCCTTTGAAGCAAGCTTTGGTGAGTCCTCAAGTCCAACGACACTATCTTTATCGCTTGTGTAATTTTTAGACTTCTTTATGTTGAACATTGCTACTATGAGGGTGAGCTCGAAAAGTATTTTGGACCTCGATCCATTCCATGTCAGAGGTGTTGATAACCTGCAAAGTATAGATGATACCAACATGAGTGGCATGTATCCCTAAGACCATTCACAAGGAGTCAAGGAAAAGATCGCCAAGACCTACAAACAATGTTCATGAAAAAGGTAGCATTATAGAGGCTTGAGAGTCACTGAAGAAATATATGAAAGGTCTATCAAGGTGAGAAGAAGGAAGAAAAGAGGCCATGTGTGCAAATGACTACTATTTGAGTTCAAGGATTTGCAAAGAAAGCAACCAAAGAAGGCCCTTACTCATTTAGGATAAAATTGTAAAGAAAATATCTTCTTTTATTTACTTAGTATAAATAGCTTTATTTTATCATTTGGAAGACTTAGACTATGTTGAATAATGAATTCTCAAATTGTAGTATCTTCTTAGTTGAGTAATTAGTGATTTAGTAGGGTAAACACTTAGAATTGTTAGTTGACTTGTTTGCTTGATTAATTGAAGGTTGCCCATTTGTTGTTCTTAGTTTCCTTCAATTCCTTCTAAGGTTTAATTTAAGGTGTTGAAATCAATTGGGAGGTGAGAGTTTTAGTCCCTTGTTATCCATAATTTCAATACCTTGAACGTAATTCACATATCCTTCTATCTTTGTTCCCCTTTCCCTTTTTTTCTTGTTTGATCCATTCAAAAATTCAAAAATCCAAAAAAAAAAATAAATTTATTTGTTTTGTTTGTTTTTGACACTAGATTCTTGTTCACTAGTATTTTTTATACCTAAATATCAAATGTCATTCAATTTAGAATTGTGGAAGTGAAATTTCCATTGAAGGATTTTGAGCATTCAAACTTTTCAAATTTTGAAAGTGGGTTCTTTGATTGAGAAGAAATTGAAGGTTGATGATCATTGGGGTTTGTTCTTTATATCAAGGGGAAGCTAATTCTAACTTTTGAGCCAATTCTGAGTTGAATTGAAGGTGTTGTGACTTAGTGTGTGTCCTTGAAAAAAAACAAGACTAAAAGATACATTTGATCCTTTTTTTTCAAGTCAAAGTTGGTCAAGGTATTGGTTGGCTCTTAGTGAAAATTAACAAAATCCAAAAAAAAAATTCAATTTTTTTAAAAAAATAATAATAAAATTTTAATTTCTACGTTAGCGCCAACTTAGTGCCAAATTAGCACCAACTCGGCGCCAACGCAGCTCCAGCAGTGAGTCAGCAATGCCAACCTTTCCAAATGCACCATGTGGCACATGTACTGCAGTTTCAGCAACTTAAAATCTGCAGACTTGTTAGACCCCAAATTTTTTATATGGGAGGTTTTCTGCGCATAAAAATTGTGTTAAGTATCCAAACAAAGTGATTTTTTTTAGAAAAATTTTGTGCTTTGATTCCCCCAGCTATTTAGCAAGTAATTAAGATGTTTAACTACTTGTTAACTAGTTTTAATCATCAAATCATCAAATCAAACCCCGTTGTCATGAATCTTCAGAAGATTTTTTAAGTGTCCGAACTAAATTCTTCTTTGTTACTCATTTTTCTTTCATTCCTCAACTATTTAACAAATGATTAATATCTTTAATTACTTGTTAACTATTTTTTAAATACTACATCATCTCTTTGATTCTTCAAATTAGGTAATAACAAGTACTTTCTTCTACTTTTGTTACTTAGTTTTTTTGAATCCGATATTTCTATTGCCACTTTCTTCTAGTTTTTCTTCTTTAATTCATGTTCCTAAGATTTGTTTGAGTCGTCCTTCTTTAAAGAGCCATAATAATCCACTCCACCACAAAGGATAGGTGACCTTGAATTGATTGAGCGGAGCTAGTTCATTATCAATTTTGAGACGACGCCATAGAAGGTGCATTGAGAGTTACATACGAGTGATGTGAAGTTTTGGCAACTAATCTTGTTTGTTCAGTGTTGTAGGTATCATGTCTAATACAAGTCCAATTGGGGAAGGTTCACAAAACATCAACTCTCCAAACAAATAGCAGAAATGAATGGAAGGATGGAAGCTATGGAGGAAAGGTTTGTACAGGTGGAGAATGAGAATCGAGGAAAAGCAACTCAACCTGAAAATAAAGAGATAAGGAGGGGGCATCAATGCTTTCCACTACCATTACCTCAGGATAAGCGCATAATCTATATTTTCCTCCACAAAACCGAACCCAAAGATACCAAAAACCCACTTTCCAAATGAACAACAATCCAAACAATCCAAGACTAGCTACACCATACCAAAACCCACAACCCTATCATCCTTCACAAGAAAATCTTCCTTTTGTGGCTAACTAAGTCCATTACGAACTCCATTCCAAAATGTATTACCTATACCAAATACACTACAAATTCCCTAGCAATATTACCAATACCAAAATCCTCTCTATGATGAAATGTATGGAGATCTAAACAATAATGAGTTTTGGGAGCATGGAGGTAAGGATACCTATGGAGTACAAAGGGAAGGAGTACGACCTTGAGACTTCGGGTGTGATCACAGCATGGGAGGCCGAGATTATCGGTATAGAGGAGATAGAATAGGGATTAAAGGAGATGTGATGGGATACAGAGGAGATAAGTTAGCAAATATAGGAAATAGGTTTGGGGAGAGGAATGATCAATATAGGGGCTTAAACACTATCAAGGTTACGTTCAAAGGTTCAAAGGAAGTAGGTGACCCCGATGATTTCTTGGAGTCAAAAATTCAAAGTGAGAGGATATTTTTGACAAATAATATCTCAGAAACTTTGAAGGTGAAGTATGCTCTCACAATTTGAAGGGTATGCATCTACTTGTTGGGAGTCTAAGAGGAGGGAAAGAGAGAGCCATCACATCTATGAGTTACCTACTTGGCAAGAGTTGATTGCACTTACGGAGTTGAGATACTTGACTACAAAATACTACCAAGAGGTACTTAAGAAGGTATCTATGTCCAGGCAAAATGAGTTTGAGAACTTGAGAATGAAGCTTAAAATGGAAGAGAATATGCAATGTATGGTGATCCAATTTGTGGCCAACTTGACGTATGATATCTTGAAACCATTGAAGCTTAAGTGCTGTGAAGCTCTTGAAGTGGCTTTCCATGATGCCTCAAAGGTAGAAGCGGATTTGAAAGAAGAAAAGTCATACAAGGCCAAAGGTTCTTCAACTTTATCATGGGACAAAGGTCGATATAATTGGAAGACAACATCTTCTACGGAGAAATCGAAGGGTGGTGGTCAAGCTACTCAAGTCAAGATTGATCGCAAATCCAAGGCAACTAAGGAACCACAAGGAGGTAAGTTTTCTAAACCTAAGTTTCCTAGTCCCTCTATAATTCAATGCTTTAGATGTCAAAGGAGGGGACACATTGCTAGTGAGTGTCCTAATAGGAGGATGATTGTTGCTCTTTAAGATGGGTATAAGACTGAAGATAATGAAGAGGGCGATGAAAAAAATGAGAGTGTGGGAGATAGATGAGGTAGATGGTTCGATAAATGAAGAAGAAAGGTTGGATGAAAGGGTCAATATTGCTTGTTTAATGGGGAAAGGAAAAGCTTTACTTGATAATGATGAAGACTTGAAGGTGAATTCCAATCTTTCATATATTGTGAGAAGAATTATGGGAGGTCTTTCCAAAGGAGAACTTGATCAAAGGGAAAATCTATTTCATGCCAGGTGCAAAATTCAAGATAAAATGTGTTCTTTAATCATTGATAGTGGAAGTTGCAGTAATATGGTGAGTAGTTCTTTGGTAGAACGTATTGGAATTCCAACAACAAAGCACCCTAACCCTTACAAGCTACAATGGCTCGATGAGTGTGGAGAAATAAGGGTCGTCAAACAAGCAAGCATTTGGTTTAGTGTGGGTAAGTACAATGATGAATTGACTTGTGATGTTGTACCCATGTTGGCATGTCATATATTTTTTGGAAGACCATGGCAATTTGATCGGGATGTTGTGCACCAAGGAAAATCCAACAAATACACTTTTGTGATTGAAAGTAGGAAGTATGTTCTTTTGCCTCTCACTCCATACCAAGTGAGTGAGGATTTTCGGGTTATGAAGGAGCTTCATGAGAAAATAAAGGTGGCAAAGGCAAAGGGTGATAGTGGAAGTTCCACTATTGTTCCAAAGGAAGGAGAGTTATTGGCTAAAAATAAGAAGAATATGTGTATGGTGGCAAAGACAAGCAAGTGTTTAAAGGGTGTGGATGAGGCTAGTAGTCCTTGTCAACACCCATCTTTTACTGCATGCTAACAAAAATACTAGCACTTTGCCTAGTATTGTTTCTTCTCTTTTGCAGGACTATGATAACCTATTTCATGAGGATATGGATGCGAGACTTCCTCCTTTGAGGGGAATTGAGAATCAAATAGATTTTTTACCGGGTTCACAAATTCCCAATCGTCTAGCCTGTAGGAGCAATCGGATGAAACCAAAAAGCTATAAAGGCAAGTATAAGAGCTTCTTGAAAAGAGGTTGATCAAAGAAAGCCTAAGTCATTATACCATACTAGTGATTCTTATTCCCAAGAAAGATGGCACTTGGAGAATATGTATTGATTGTACAGCCATAAATAAGATCACGGTTAAGCATTAACATCCAATTCCTAAGCTTGATGAGCTGTGTGGCTCAAGTGTATTCTCCAAGATTGACCTTCGAAGTGGGTATCATTAAACTCTTATGAAACCATGTGATGAGTGGAAAATGGCTTTCAAGACAAAGTTTGGGTTATAAGAATGGCTTGGATGCCATTTGGATTGACAAATGCTCCAAGCACTTTCATGAGGTTGATGAATCATGTTCTCGAACCTTTCATCAACAAGTTTGTTGTGGTGTATTTTGATGACCTCCTTGTGTATAGCATGACCATTGAGGAACATGTGTTCCATTTGAAGTAAGTATTAAATGTCTTACTATACGAGCATCTCTTTGCTAATCTCAAGAAGTACTCATTTTATGTTGAAAGGGTTGTGTTTGGGGGTTTTCTGGTTAGTGCGAATAGGATAGATGTTGATGAAGAGAAGGTCTACCATCAAGTCTTGTCCAACTCAACCAATGCAACCAAGATAAGAAGTTTTCATGGGTTAGCAAGTTTTTATCATTGATTTGTAAGGGGTTTTAGTTCAATTGCTTCTCATTTTACCGAGTTGACCAAGAAAGATGTACCTTTTTATGGGGGAAGAGCAAGAGAAGTCTTTTCAATCCTTGAAATCGATGTTGAGTTCTTCACCATTACTTCAACTATCTAACTATGATAAGACCTTTGAAAAATGTGATGCTTCGGGTATTGGAATAGGTGGTGTATTGATGCAAGAGAGAAAACTATTGGCTTACTTTAGTGAAAAGCTAAAAGGAGCTACTCTCAAGTACTCAACTTATGACAAGGAATTGTATGCACTTGTGTGGGTGTTGGCACATTGGTAACACTAGTTGTGGAACAAAGAGTTTGTGATGAGGACTGATCATGAGTCCTTTAAGCATATTAAGGGGCAATCCAAGTTGAACAAGCAACATGCAAAGTGGGTTGAATTCATTGAAACCTTTCCCTATGTGATCAACTACAATCAAGGCAAGGAAAATATGGTAGCAGATGCTCTATGTAGAAGGTTTGTGTTGGTGAATACATTGGCTTCTAGAATGATGGGGTTTGAAAGCTTAAAAGAATTCTATTCTAGGGATCCTATCATGACCCAAACCTAGGTCCTAGGTGTGAGACAATGATGAGAATCCGAAAGCCCCCAAACAAGCCTCTTAAATCATAATTGCACATTAGAGGTTTAAATGGTAAATGAGAAATAGATGACAATGAAATATGGGGAATGGGACTAAGTGATAACTTGTAATCACAAGCGAAAGTATAAGTTAAATATTTTAAAACAAACCAACTTTAGTAATGGTCCAGACACACCTCTAAACAATGACAATAAACAGAGACAAGAATACAAGTCTAGGCCCCTTAGTACTAAGTCAAAATGAAAATATATCAAATATCTGAATAATAAAGGAAAAGCTTGAAGATAAGGGTTCTATTTACGATGAATGGGAACTCACCAAAGCTAGAAGTCTTCATGAGCAATCTAGCCACGCGGAGGAGGATAAGGTAATCGCCCGTCCCTACATGATTATAGCATGTAGGCAAAAATATGGTTAGTACTTTGGAATGTACTAAGTATGTGGGTATGCAGTGCAACAAGTATATATAATGTCAAAGAATACTTATCCAATATGAAAAACTCTAAGCTTAAATAATATATTCAATTCCAAAGTAAAGCATAAAGTAATGCCATGAAAATGCATAGAGAAGCCAATAAGCAAAAAAAGTGTGGGAATAAGACCATAATCGACAAAACTATATGACGTACACTATGGATTAACGATATCATACTCTACAGGCCAGAGAGTGAGTCAAAATGCCAGGGTTATAACACCAGAAACAGAAATATTAGATAGATTCACTAGTCAAAAAGCCTAAAAAGGCATAATCAAAATATCCTATGGTGGCATATAGTTATGAGACTAGAAGCTTTATATAAGACCCCTTAGGTCGAGTCCCACTCCTAACTCATTCGGTGCTAAGTAAAAACCCCATGAAAACAGACAATGCATAGCTGAAATAATCAAAACATAATTTAGTTCATAGAGAGAAACGAGAAATATTGATCAAATTTTAAGTTGGGAAGTACCAAGATGAGATCTTATGTGATGTGGTCCCGATGTAAGCTTGTCATGTGTTACTCGGGAGACCTTGGCAATATGACCATGCAACCATTTATGATAGTGGATATATACAAGTATTCACTTGTGTTGGATGGTCATAAGTATGTCCTTCATCCGATGTCATCCTCTCAAGTCAATGAAGTGTATCAAAAGGTGAGTAATTGTAGGAGAAAAAGAAGAGCGAAGAGGAACATGTGAAAATTGAGGATGAAGAGGCAGAGAAAGCAAACAAAGTAAGGGGAAATACTATGGTGATGTTGGCTAGGTACAAGGACAAAAGACAGAAAGTTGAAGCCAAAAGATAATTGATCCTTATCATACATAAGGATCGAGTGCTACGTACTAACCAATCTCTTTATTCTCTTTCCCATTCTATTTCTCTTCTTTTGTAGGACTATAAGGATGTTTTGCTTAAGGAAATTCGAAGTGCATTACCTCTACTTTGAGGTATTAATCATTAAATATACTTCATGCCAAGATCTTTGTTGCCCAAAAAACCTGCATACCAAAGTAATCCGGAGGACATCAAGGACCTTTAAAGGAATGTTGAGGAACTTCTGAACAAAGGTTATGTGAGAGAAAGTATGAGTCCGTGTGTCATTCTGGTTATCTTGGTTCCAAACAAGGATAGAACATGGCACATGTGTATGCATTGTCAATCCATTAACAAAATCACGATAAGGTATTGTCATCCTATACATAGATTAGATGATATGCTTGATGAGCTCAATGGTTCTGTGTGTTTGCAAAGATTGATATTAGGAGTAATTATCATCAAATCTGGATGCACCCCCGTGGTGAATGGAAAATCATAGTCAAAAAGAAATTTGATCTATATGAATGATTGGTGATGCCTTTTGGTCTCACTAATGCTTCTAGTACTTTTATGTGACTCATGAATCATATGATGAAACACATCATAGGGAAGTTTTTTGTTGTCTACTTTGATGATATCTTGGTCCATAGCAAAGCCAAGAATGAGCATGTAGAGCATTTGAGATGTGCCTTTGATGTGCTTAGAAAGGAACAACTTTATGATTATCTTCAAAAGTGTTTGTTTTATGTTGTAAAGTTATGTTCTTGGGATTTTTTGTGAGTGCAATTAAGGTTAATGAATCGAAGATAGACGCTACTAAAAATTAGCCAACTTCAAAATCCATAAGTGATGTCCCAAGCTTTTATGAATTGGCTAGTTTTTATAGGATGTTTGTCAAAGAGTTTTGTACCATCATGACTCCCTTAACTGAGGTGATCCAAAAGGATAAACATTTCAATTGGAGTGAGGAGCAAGCAAAGGCCTTTGAGACCTTGAAATATATGCTTAGTTCAGCTCCATTGTTGCAATTTTCCAATCTTGAGAAAATGTTTGAAGTGGAATATGATGCAAGTAAAGTAGGCATTGAAGCCATTCTAATGCAAGACCAAAAGCCCATTGCTTATTTTAGTAAAAAGCTAAAAGGTGTCACATTAAATTATTCCACTTATGATCTTGAATTGTATGGGCATAGGGAAATTGACAACATTATTTGTGGCCCAAAGAATTTGTTATTCGGACCAATAATGAGTTCCAAAAACATATTTGAGGTCAAGGTAAGTTGAAAAAGAGGCATGCTAAATGGATTGAATTCATTGAAACTTTCTCTTATGTTATTGAATACAAAAAGGGGAAGAAAAATATGGTGGCCGATGCCTTGTCTAGAAAATATGTGTTGGTAAGTATTTTATCTTCGAAATTGCTTGGTTTTGATTACTTGAAGACATTGTATTCTAAGGACCCCATATTTGCTCTAATCTACCAAGATTGTGAGGAATGTGAAAGGGAAAGATAACTTAGGGATAGATCTTCTGCTCTCTATTCCAAGTTTAAGGGTTTCTTATTCAAAGGAAAGAGACTATGTGTACTGAAGAGCTCTTGGAGAGAACTATTTGTGAGGGAGGCACACGATGGAGGAATGATGTGACATTTTGGTGTGAACAAAACTAAGGAAATTTTGGAGGAGCAATTTTATTGGCCCAAGATGAATAAAGACATTGTGCAAATCTGTAGCCAATGCATTAAGTCTCGATATGCCAAGTCATGCCTCCTTCCCCCAGGTTTGTACACTCCACTCCCCATGCCTCAAAGACCTTGTCTTTATATTTCTATGGATTTTGTTTTGGATTTTGCAAGGACTAAAAGATGTACAGATAGCATCTTTATAGTTGTTGATCAATTTTCAAAGATGGCTCATTTCATTCTATGTCATAAATGTGATGATACATCTCATGTTGATTGTTGTTCATTGAAAATGTTGCCAAATAGCATGGAATTCCTCAAAACATTGTAAGTGATAGGATCTTAAGCTCCTTACTCACTTTTGGAAAACATTGTAGGGTAGACTTGGTACCAGATTTTTGTTGTTAGCTTCTTGTCACCCACAAACCAATGGTCAACCTAAAGTTGTGAATAGGACTTTAGGTTCTATGCTTCATTCCATGGTAAATAGAAAGTTGGCATCATGGGAGGAACATTTGCCACTAGTTAAATTTGTTTACAATCCTGTTATTCATAGGATTATTGGTATGTCTCTATTGAGCTTGTATATGGCTTTAACACCCTAACCCCCTTACATTTAACTCCTCTTTCTCAAGATATTGTTTTGAGCTTAGATGGAAACAAAAGGGTTGAAGCAATGAAGAAGCTCCTGAGAAAGTTCAACTTCACCTTGAGAAGAAGAATCAAGACATGGAAAAGAAGGCAAACAAGGGTCAAAAAATGGTTGTGCTTAAACCGGGTGATTGGGTATGGGTGCATTTTTGCAAAGAGAGGTTTCCCAATCAAAGGAAAGCTAAGTTGATGCCAAGACATTCCAAGTGCTTGAGAGGCTCAATGACAATGCTTATAAGGTTGACCTTCTCTCAGAATAACAAGTCCACAACACATTCAATGTGTGTGATTTATCACTCTTTTCAACTATTAAGGATGAGCATAGACTGAATTTGAGGACAAATTATTTTCAAGAAGGAGAGAATGATGCAAGTCAGATTGTGCCAAGACCATTCACTAAGAGTCAAGCTCAGGAATTTCAAAGGATGTAGGCCTATAGATGAAGTTGGAGATCTATGAGTTTGATTGAAGCCAAAGGAAGAGTTCTATGCATTAAAGATAACTTATGGAAATGAAGGCAAAGTAGGAGGAGAAGTTGTCAAACTCAGCGATGGTGGCAAGTTTGATGATCCATCAACTTTATTCGGTGATAGCTTGGGACCATCTAATGTTCTAGAAAGTCCAAGATTTAGAGACATGATACTTTAGTAATGGAGAAGCCATTTGGCAATCCATCGAATGAAGAAGGTGACGGTCACTTTTATCGTTGTTTGGTCATTTCAACTATTTCTGGCCATTTTTGTAATAGGTTTATCTTAGACAATAAATAGCTCATAGTTTATCATTTATAGGTAGACTATTTTGAGTATTGATGAACAATACTTCTTGTGTGAGTTTGAGAGTTTGGGTCAAGCTTTGGTTGAGATTTGTTTAAAAATAAGGGTTGCTTGGGAATCCAATTTCCCTTGAGGTCTTCGCAAGAGGTTGGTGCTTGTTTTGGATTCGTCAACTGAGGTCTTTAGGTTTAATATGCCTTTAGGTGTCTTTTCATATCCCTTCTTGTGTCAATCTATGTATCTATCGATTGAGGTCTTTAGGTTTAATATACCTTTAGATTGCTTTGATTTCCTTTTTGTGTCAATCTATCTATCTTATTTTCTTATCTTTTCATTTCTGCATTTTGTGTTACATCACTTGCCAAGCATCCAAATGCTCCAAATAAGCATAAGTATTTGATATGGTCAAGGACAACTAAGTGTCCAACAAGGTGATGCCCAGTGCAACAACGCGCTTTATCCTCTCCATGCTAGGGAGGAGGTGGAAGAGACTCCTGATGTTGTTACTGGTAAGTTGAAGATATTTAATTTTGATATGTATGCATTACTTGATTCAGGTGCTTGTTTATCTTTTCTCACTCCTTTCCTTGCTATTAATTTGATATGAGTCCTGAAATCTTGAGGTAGCTGTTCTTAGTTTATACTACCGTGGGTGAGTTAGTTATAGCCTGCAGAGTCTATCGGGTTGTCTTGTGTTAGTATTATATAAAGTCATTTCTTGTGATGTTTTGTAGATTTAAATGATTGATTTTGATGTTATTCTAGTGATAGATTTGTTGTATACTTCCTATACCTCCATAGATTGTAGGACCTCAAAAATCAAATTCCAATTCCTAAACGAGCCTATTCATTATTGAGTAGGTGGTGACTTAGCGTTTAGAGGTTAGCTCATCTCCTATCTTAAAGCCCGAAATTGAATTCCTAGGGGGTGTAGACTTTCACATAGACCTTTTTCTCGATACTTGATGTCACTACCCAAGCCTTGGGCTTTAGCCGTAACATAGTGAATGAGATCCTCGAAGGAACCTAAAACTAATCCCTTAGATTTCAATCAAGCATTCAAGATAGATCAAAGAAGAATACATAAGTTGAAGCATACACTTAACATAATCTCATAACATAAGTAGGGTCATAGTATAAGAGGAGACCATAACATAAGAGCAAACAAGTCTGAAATTGAATCAATACATATATCCAATATATGACTCTAACTCATGACATAAGGCGGGGCCTCAGATAGAGTCACCCTGAACATAATGAAAGAAATGTCTCTAGTACATAATCAAGCATGAAAGGAAATATAGAAGGTATAGTCCTCAAATCATGAGAATTCATCCAATTTGAATCATCAAAGTATCTAGATCTAGCTACAGGATGGATGATAGGATCACCTACACCTGCATTGTGATATAATGGTATGCATTAATCCTTTTGAATGTACTAATTATGTGGGTATGCAATTTAAAATGGGCATGATAAAACTTATATTTGAATGTCAGATTACAAGGGCATAATATACAGAAGCGAAATATATAAAAGAGAATACCATATCAAGATGCCTTAAAACATGATGCATGAATGCCATATTACATAAGCATATGGGGAAATGAACCATAACTGATGTGAAGTGAAGCATAACCCCACATAGAGGGTTCATGAAATGCCCCACAATGTGCTTCGAAATGCCCCATAATTGTAATTTTCTTATATCACTAAATTCATGCGTAATTTAGAAAATTTGACCTCATATTCTCGATCAAGGGTAAAATTGAGTGGGAAATGGGTATAACCAAGATTTTAGAATACCCATAGTGAAAAATAATTTTTATAATATTTTATTTCCAATGGTTGTCTGTTCCTAGGGCACGACACGCTTGGGGAGCTCCATTATGTAACTCCAAGTCCGCGTCTGGTTCGCAACTCACCAAGGCTATGGTCCATTGTATTATTTTTCTTAGTTTTTCTATTTTAGCCAAGGGCATTGGGGTCATCGCCCATGCCCACTTAAATATGAAATCACCCATACATAGCTATTTTTCAACTCTATAACTCACAAAACTCTCTCTAAAACTGTCAGTTCTTTCATTCAAATCTAAGGATTTCAATCTCAATTTTGGAACTCAAAGACTCATTTCAAATTCCAAGTCTACGTCAAATTCACCTCAAGGAATTCAAGGTTTAAGGTATATGGGTGAATGCATGGGTCCTTTCACCCATGGATCCCAACCTTCTCTTTTCATCAAAATTGCATGTTTTCAAGTTATATTATCTATGGGTATATCTTATTATGAATTATGAGCATAAAACATGTTGGGGTTTTACCAAGTATTGATTGATTGTGCATGAATATCTATTTCAATCTTATTCCATTAATTGATTATGTCTATTGAGACTATGCATATTTTGAGCTATGAAACTATGAATTATCATGAGCTTTTATAATGGATTTCAAGGTACCCTACATGAGGGTTTTACTACATATTGGTGGGTTGATTTGCATAGTTTATTCATCTTATTTCACTCTTGAATTGCATGATTTTGAACAAGTATCATGAAACCACCATGTGTTTTATAAAATGACATGACAAGAATTCTTAAGTTATTGATGGTCTATTACATGATTTATAAGTCAAGTGACTATATGATGATTAAGGTCTTCCAAGCATATATTGAATTCCTGAAAAGTATCTATGATGTTACAAGTATCAAGTTTAGCCCTATTTTAAAGATTTTTACCTCTTGTGAGCCATTCATATTAAAGCAAGGGTTCATGTATGATTATAATCCATTCTTATGTTCAACTTAGGCTCCACTACTGGAGGTCAAGCATGTTTATGAACTACTCAAGTCATGTTCTTACAAGCTATTCATGTTATGATTAAAGTATGATTATTTCAAGTATTTCATATAATTAGACTTAGCACCGATGGATTGGATGTCGGCGAGGACTATCTTCCAAGGTCCATACTCCTTTCCTAAAACTATGTGCCAAAGTAGATTATGATTATTATCCTTACTATTCTAGTGGATCTATGCAGTTTCTAAGACTAGCTCGAAAAGGACTGGAAGAACTGACATTAACAACCAGAACGAGTTAGCCTTCGTTTTCCCCATTGGCGAAGTCTTGTGCAGATTATCGTGAAATCCTTTTTGAAATGGATTATTTTTCCATAAGGTGAAGTATGGTTTACTTTGGCAATTAGACCACCTCTTTACCGATGAGGGGTAATCATCGGGATTCCAAGTTGTAGCTTGCTTTGTCTTACTCATGTTGGTACCCTTAAAATAGTCCATATGTACAATGCATAATAATATATCATAATCAAGAGTTCAGAAATACCCATAAAATAGTCCATAAATCCATGTAGTTTGAGAAGAGTAGTGGTTGAACATGTGGGAAGGAAGTTTCCCATAGTCACACCCAAATACCTTAATGATAGTATATAGAAAAACCATGGAAGATGATAAGGTGTTTGAAACCCTAGCTTGCACTATTAGGACCCAAGTCTTTTTAGCCTAGACGTGACATGGCGAATAGGGAACTCGAAGGGACCCTAAATAATATCATTCACACATCCTTAGTTGCGGAAGCAAAATAAACAACAACAATAGATATAATAAATAGGGAAGCGGGACTAAGAGATGTCTTGATATTAATCAAAGCATAAAAAAGTCAAGCTCATAGCATAAGTATATCATAATATCCAACAACACCTCTAACTTGGAATGGAGAGGGGCTAATACACTTTCCGGGATCACCCTCATAATAACAAGTGTTCAACATAATGAAGTCTCAAGATACCAAAAGTAATGTAGATAGTGTCCTCGGACATGAGAACTTACCAATGCTGATCTTCAAATTATCAAACTAGCCACTTGGAGGATGATTAAAAGGAGCTCTGGTCCCTACATGGTAATATCATATAGGCATAGAGTATACGTTAGTACATTTGAATGTACAAAGTATGTGGGATGTAATGCAACAAAACATAAGCCAATATAGTCAAAATGTGTAATCTTAACAATAGATGTATACTCTCAATATGACATGCATGATCAATGCTCATAATAAAATATGCTTGTAAATCATTCATCTT
>JAOTQJ010202223.1:0-19841 GCA_025642045.1 Solanum sejunctum | reverse complement strand
TGGATGATCTTGTACAAGATATATGGCCATATATATAGGCAACACATATACCACTTGGGCCAATCAAACACTTGCACACACACCTTGACCCCACCTCAATTTATCCTTAAGGACCAAACTTAGAGGAAATATTGTATTCAGTCCCAAACTTTATTAAATCGAACCAATTAAGGACTTTTGGGGTTTAAGTTAAGTTACGGGTCCTAATAGTATTGTTCGTCTCTTTTCTATTTTCTAAAAAATAAGTTATTATTAAATAAAATAATTAATTTTTAAAATTGGACAACGGACTTGGGGACGCTGTCTGTCTCCACCAAATTTGAATATTATTTGTTGACCCGTCATTTTTCCTCATTTCCTAAATCTAAAATTTTAAAATTTTTCTCGACCCTCCCTCGTCTGTTCCACCCACTGCCCATTTTTAGGTCGCCGCCGTCACCTCCTCTACTCCGCTGGAGCAAGGACTCCACTTGCAGCAGTCCTGATGTTGTCCAAAGGTGAGCCGTCTCTCTCTCTTCTCTTTTTTCTCCTGTTTTAATTTAGCCTTTATATATATATATATATATATATATTTAAAAAAAATTATACAATCTTGAATTTTTTGTTAGTATTGTTTATATATATGGTTGTCATTGTTATATTGTAATGTTGTGAATTAGTGAAGAAAGTTTGTGTTTTCATTTTAGGATTTAGTTTAAATTTGGTATTTTGAATTAGTTTATTATTTGGGGGGTTTTCTTAGTTTGACTTAATGTGTCCGTTTGAAGTGATTGTCATTGTTGGAAAGTATATTGAAGTAGGAATTTGTGAAAGAGTTTGAATTTTTTTTCTTTTTTTTTTTAAAAATTGGGGGTGAGGAAGGAGAAATGGGGAGGGGATCACAACGTGTGAAATTGAACCCTCACCAAAAAGGTGAGAGTTTAGGTAGCTAACCAACCGAACTACTAAGTTTCCCCGAATAAGTTTGAATTAGTTTGTGATTTGGAGAGTTTTGTTAGTTTGAATTAATGAGTGTATTTGAAGTGATTATCATTGTTGGAAAATGTAAAAAAGTAGGAATTTGTGAATGAGTTTGAATTAGTTTGTGATTTGCAAGGGGGGGAGGGGTTGTTAGTTTGAGTTAATGTGTGTATTTGAAGTGATTATCCTTGTTGGAAAGTGTATTGAAGTAGGAATTTGTGAATGAGTTTGAATTAGTTTGTGATTTGGAGGGGGAGGGGGCTTGTTAGTTTGACTTAGGTTGTGATTTGGATGTTGTTAGTTGGACTTAAAGTGTAGTATTTAAAGTTATTGACATTATTGGTTTGAATATTTAAGTGTGAATTTGTGAATGTAGATTCTTGGATTGTAGTTTAAATTGGGTATTTTAAATTAGACTATAAATTTGAGTGTAGTTTAAATTTGTGAATGAGTATTTTTGGATTTTAGCTTGAAATGGATTTTGAATTAGTTTGTGAATTGGGTTTTATTAGTTGGAATTAAATTATAGTATTTGAAGTTATTGACATTGTTGGTTTGAATATTTAAGTGTGAATTTGTGAATGTAGATTCTT
Organism: Solanum sejunctum; assembly: GCA_025642045.1. Classification (NCBI taxonomy): domain Eukaryota; kingdom Viridiplantae; phylum Streptophyta; class Magnoliopsida; order Solanales; family Solanaceae; genus Solanum; species Solanum sejunctum. The sequence goes on along the minus strand of JAOTQJ010202223.1, from coordinate 18,288 downwards.
GGATTGTAGTTTAAATTGGGTATATTGAATTAGACTATAAATCAAACTTCAATGTATATAAAAATTTTCATATTTTTGTATCATTGTAGGATATATTCGACTCATGAAGGTTAGCCCGTCGACCCATCAAGCTAATCGGAAAAGGTTGTTGTATTTTACTTGGAGTTTATATACTTGTTGAATTAAATTTTAGTACTTTTATACTTAGAAAAATTTAAGTTATGCCTATTTAAAACTTGAATTATTACATTTTAGGATATGAAGTAAACTTTAATTAGTTGTGAACTTTAAGTTGAATATGATTTAGAACTTGGAGTTTATATATTTGTTAAGTTGAATTTTAATACTTTTATACTTACAAGAATTTAAGTTATACCTATTTGAAACTTGAATTATTATATTTTAGGATGTCAAGTAAGCTTTAATTAGTTGTCAACTTTAAGTTGAATATGATTTAGAACTTGGAGTTTATATACTTGTTAAATTGAATTTTAGTACTTTTATATTTAGAAAAATTTAAGTTATGCCTATTTGAAACTTGAATTATTATATTTTAGGATATGAAGTAAACTTTAATTAGTTGTGAACTTTACATTGAATGTGATTTAGAACTTGGAGTTTATACACTTGTGAAGTTAAATTTTAGTACTTTTATACTTAGAAAAATTCAACTATGCTCATTTAAAACTTGAATTACTATATTTTAGGATATGAAGTAAACTTTAATTAGTTGTGAACTTTAAGTTGAATATCATTTAGAACTTGAAGTTTATATACTTGTTAAATTGAATTTTAGTACTTTTATATTTAGAAAAATTTATGCCCATTTGGAACTTGAATTATTATATTGAATTAGTATATTTTAGGATATGAAGTAAACTTTAATTAGTTGAGAACTTTAAGTTGAATATAATTTAGAACTTGCAGTTTCTATACTTGTTAAATTGAATATTAGTACTTTTATACTTGGAAAAATTCAACTTATACCCACTTGAAACTTGAATTACTATATTTTAGGATATGAAGTAAACTTTAATTAGTTGTGAACCTTAAGTTGAATATAATTTCGAACTTGGAGTTTATATACTTGTTAAATTGAATTTTAGTATTTTCATACTTAGAATAATTCAACTTATGCCCATTTGAAACTTGAATTATTATATTTTAGGATATGAAGTAAACTCTAAGTAGTTGTGAACTTTAAGTTGAATATAATTTAAAAGTTGAAGTTTACATAATTGTTAACTTGAATTTTAGTACTTGTTATACTTACGCCCATTGAAATTTGAATATACTTGAATAATTTTTGTAGATGGATAATCGTTTGCGGATGTATGATATGTATTGTGAAAATGATGGTCGGTTGAAATTTATATTTATTGACGGTGTTAGAACTTTTATCGATCATGTTATGACGCTTGATACTTTTACGAGAAATCAATTTGTTAGATGTTCTTGCAGTGCATATAGGTGTCTAAAATCTTTTAGTCCAGATGAAGTTATTATGCATTTGTATTGTAAAGGATTTAAGCCCAGATATTTTGTGTGGGTAGATCATGGAGAAATGGATGGACAGAATAGTGTATTTTATAATTCGATGCCACTGGATGAATATAATATGCTTGTACTACATGTTCAAATTAGATTTGAACCTAATAGGAATCAACATGACACCTTTTAACATGATAGAGTTCATGAAATGATCAATAATGCTCTCGGAGTTCAAGGGGGGATGAAACCTGACCAATTCTTTAATGAAACTCCTAATGAAGATGCTAGATACTTTTATGCAGAATTAGAAGAGGCTAGTTGTTCATTGCGTGAGGAGAGTTCGCATTCCCAATTATCTGTAGCAGTTAGATTAGTGAATATTAAATCGGATTGAAATGTTCCTAATGCAGCTATGGACTCATTGATTGATCTCTTATCCGAGTTGGTTGATCCTAAGTTAGACATACCTAGGAGTTTCTATCAAGTAAAGAGGATTATTTCAAAATTAGGATTGCCACATCATATAATTGATTGTTGTGGTAATGGCTACATATTATACAACAAGGATGATAGTGAATTGAAAAATTGTAAGTTTTGTGGTGATGCTCGTTATAAGAGGAGTCCGGCTGGAAAGATAGTTCCAATTAAGACTATGCATTATTTACCTCTTATTCCTAGACTTAAGAGGTTGTATACATCAATGAGGTCTTCCCCACATATGAGATGGCATCGTGAATATAGAAGGCCGTCGGGTGTCTTGTCTCATCCATCTGATGGGGAAACATGGAAGCATTTTGATAATGTGTACCCCCACTTTGCTAAAGAGCCTAGAAATGTCAGATTAGGTCTGTGTGCAGATGGTTTCACACTATTCTCTAATTCTGCCACACCTTATTCTTGCTGGCCAGTATTTCTTACTCTATATAATCTTCCTCCTGAAATGTTCATGACAAGTCCATTCATATTTTTAAGTTGTATTATTTTGGGTTCCCGCAATCCAAAAAATTTAATTGATATCTATCTACAACCATTAATATATTATCTTAAACAACTATAGTTTGAAGGTGTAGTGACGTATGACATATCAATTAAGCAGAATTTTGTTATGCGTGCTTGTTTAATGTGGACTATTAACGATTTTCCTACTTATGGTATGTTGTCTGGTTGGATGACTGCTGCAAAGGTTGCTTGTCTTATTGCATGGAGCATAGTAAGGCTTTTACCCTAAAGCATGGTAGGAAAAATTCATGGTTTGATTGTCATTGTCAATTTTTTGCCAATAGGGAACGAGTTCAGAAATATAAAGCATGCATTCAGAAAAATAGGGTTGAGACTTATCCTCCACCTCCATCATTGGCAGGCCATTGGATCTGGGAGAGAGTTTCTCATTTGCCTAAAGTTACAGATTGTCCCATACATAAAAGACTTCCTGGATATGGTGTTGAACATAACTGGACCAAACAAAGCATATTTTAGGAATTGCCGTATTGGAAGGATAATCTTTTGTGACACAATCTTGATGTCATGCATATTGACAAATTTGTTTTGACAATTTGCTCAACACAGTGATGGATATCAAGGGGAAAACAAAAGACAACCCAAAAGCTAGACTGGACTTACAAAAATATTACAGGAGGAGGGAATTGTGGATGCAGGAACTACCAAATAGCAAAATTGTAAAGCCCAAAGCTAGCTTTTCATTCACAATGGATGGGAAATGTGAAATATGTGCGTGAGTGCAAAATTTGAGGATCCCATAAGAATATGCTTCAAATTTAGACAAGCAGGCAAATCTGAATGAAGGGAAGTTGGTAGGTATGAAAAGTCATGACTATCATGTATTCATGAAAACTTTGATTTATATCTCTTTTCGCTATTTACCTGAAAGGATATGGAAGCCTATTACAGAGATTAAGTCTTTTTTTTTAAATATTTATGTTGTAGTCAATTATTAGATATTAGTTTAGACAGGATAGAGAAGAATATTCTTGTTATTATTACAAAACTAGAGAATGTCTTTCCGTGTGATTTTTTCGATGTGATAGAGCATCTTCTGATTCATCTTGTGAAAGAAGTCCATCTTGGTGATCCTGTTCATACATGGTGGATGTATCTACGTGAAAGGTAATGATTGTTCTTACATAAGTAATTAAATTTTTGTATAATCTAAGCATTCATTAATATATTTGCATTCTTATATACATGTATACAGAAAAATTGGAACCTGCAAATGATCAATTAGGCAAAGGGGACAGATTGAAGGGTCAATTTTGTAAGTTCATCTTGGTAGAGAAACTAGTGATTTCTACTCCTTTTACTTTGGGGATGAAGTCCCTTGTAGGAGTAATAGAACAACTCGCAATGATGAGAGTGATAGTGATCCTATGTTTCTCCCTATTTCAATTTTTTTATCAAAGTGGACGAGGATTTAAAAGGCGTGGAAGACGAAGCTTGACTCGTATGAATTACCAATCATCTACGACCCACATTTTGCTTAATTTTCTCAAAATTCAGCCATATGTTGAGTAAGTGTTAAATTATGTTAACTTTAAATTATAAAGTTAAAATTGAGAACTAACTCACAAAAAATATATTTGTCAATAATAGCTTTTTTGTAAACACATGGGGCAACAAAGCTATATATTCAAGATTTTCAACATGGTTAAAGAGTTATGTAAGTGTGAAAGTTTAAATATATTGAATCGATAAGTATAACGTATTCACTTTATACCTAATTATATTATCTTTAATACAATGCCTAGGTTTATGATGAATACTCAAATGTCGAACATTCACTATTTGTGAGAGAGATCGCACTCGGGCCTGATTCTCAAGTTGATACACTCCATAAATACTGTGTCAATGGTTTTAAGTTTCAAACTGAGGAAGTTTCTATTCATAAGAAAACCAACAACAGTGGTGTATATGTTTAAGGTGATGTCGACCATAATGACCATACTGTTGAATATTTTGGTATCATTCAAGAGATTGCTAGAATGGTATCATATTGTTTCAGTGTAACTGGTTTGAACCATCACACAAAGGCACAAGGGTGGACCAACAACATAACATTATTGAAGATAAACACACCTGACAATATGCAAGTTATGACCCTTTTATCATTGCCCAAAATGCTAAGCAAGTCTATTATGCTTCATATCCATTGAGTAGAGATAAGGCTAATTGGTAGGTTGTTATTAAGACAAAGCCTGTGGGAAAGAATAGAAATTGAGAATGTGTTAAATGTGATGTACCGACATGATAGCGCACTTGTTCAATAATAAGTTGATGTTGAGTTGGAAACCACACTAGAACATCCTCAACAAATACTAGAAGAGGTTTCTAATGATGAGCTTGTCATACCAAACATTGAGAACAAGTAAATGAGGAATATGAATCATTTGAGGAGGAACTGAAGGACAATGAATATGAAACAACTAAAAAGGAGAATTGGTGGATGATAAAAATGAAAGAAGTGAGGAGGAATAGAGCAATACATTATAACTAACATGTACGTTATTTATTGTGATAATATTAAATTTATTTAAATCTTTTTATATATTTAATTATTGCTTTACATACAGATGTCATCTGGTGGTGATGGTCATAGACCTCAAGATTATCTCAGGGCAAGCAATTCTAGTTTAGGCAAGAAAAAAAAGAATAGGACATGTATTGATCCTGAGGATATTTCAGGACATATTTCCTCTTTCCTCGATCTCCTCAGGAACACAACTACTTCTCCTACCATTGAGGTTATTCCGTTTGGGACTATGGATCCTCTGACTTACCATAGCCAATTTCAGAGACCACATGGTACTTCTTCCTCATCACAACCCAGGTTCACTTCATATGACCAGGTCATGCCGCTACCCATAGTTACTATTCCATAACCTCAAAGATTATCATCTTCAGGTACTCCATCTCTGAGTGTTTAGTCTCCTCACCTATCATCCCTCAGAGTTAGAGATTCTAGTGAAGAGGTTGTCACTTTTCCATGGACTCAGTATAATATGCATCCTTCGATATTAACTTTACTAGCTTTTGCTACTATTCTCGAGGCAGCACCAGATGTCACAGGGTTAGCTCCTGTTCAGTGAGACAGGCTTGGAAGAGTTTTGATAATACCTGATGGAGCCTCGTAAGTTTGTTCTTCTAGTTATTTAGTTTTTGCTACATTACTAAATATTCATGAACTAATAAGTTTATTATTTGTCTTGCAGGTGGCATCCATCGAAGCCTGCTACCAAGTCCTTACAAGAGTGTGTTAGGAGGCTGTTTAATGAGCCCTATCACTCCTGGAGAGAGATTCCACACAAAATTCATCAGGCCATATTTAATGAGTTTAAGGTATATAATTAGTTTACATATTTATTTTAAGTTAAGTTTATTACTTATAATATACTTTATGTAACTAGTTATGTAACACTTTTCTTCTTATTTATCCAGCCTATGTGTACTTTAGACAAAAAGTACAATATGGTCATCGGAACCACATTTAAGAGAAAAGTGAGCTCTAAACTATCTAGCTAGCTCAAGAAATCGTGAGATGATGAAAAGCCTGGGGGTTGGTGAAACGATCCCAAAAAGTACTTGAAAATGTGCCTCAGAATGCCTAAAATTTTAAATTCTATATATCTCAAAATCTATGTGCGATATAAAAAATTTGACTTCATATTCTTATTTAGAGGATCAAAATTAGGGAGGGAAGGGTCTAACCCCGATTTAAGAGCTATAAATTAACAATTTTATTTTTCATAATTTTTCTTATCCAGAACTAATCCACAATAGTGCCGTGACGAGCTGCTATTGCAGACATGTATTAATTTTGCCTTTGCGAAAGGTTAGCATCCCGGACTAAACACATACCTGTGTATTGTGTTGCCAGTGATTTTTATCTCGGTCCAAGGCTTTTGCGTCTTCAGCCTAAGTGCTCTCAAACTTGTTTTTAAGTAAGTTAGTCTTATTTCACCCTCATATCATCCTAATAATCCCCCAATACTCACTCAAACACTTAGCCATATTTTTCATTCTCAAATTCAAGTCTCACACCCTTCATTTGGAATTATGGATTTCCTTCAAGCTTCAAGCCTCCATTTTCAATCTTCTTCAAGAGCTTCCTCAAAGCTAAGGTTTGTAGGTTTTAGCCATTGGATCCTTCCACCCATGGTGCCCTAACCTCCTTTGTACTCTATTTGCATATTTTAAAGTTAATTTTATAATAGGGTTTACTAGTATGAACTTGTCTATGAACTATGTTAAAGTTATGTAAAGTTGTGACTATTTTGCTATGTTTTGAGCTATAAATCTTGGATCTATTGTAAGATTTGATGAGGGTTTTTGATGTATATTTCTTGAGGGTATTGCAAGGTGTTGGTTGATAAAATGTTCGGATATGGTTTCTTAAGGAATTGAACGTCCAAAGCATGAGATATGATATGATTAATGTTATGATGATAAAAGAAGCTTATATATATGATATATCCTATATAAAATATTGCATTAGACCATGTCCGATCCGAGGGGACTAAGAGCCCGAATAACCTTATCGATGGGTAGTACCTTGACAACCTAGACCTAGATGACAGTTTGTTCTCATTAACATAGTGAGGGGTTTGTAACTCTCCACCAGGGTGATGGCGTGATATCATTATCAACCTAGATGCGGGTTGGTACTCATCAACGTAGTGAGGGGTTTATACCTCACCACCTAAGGGATAGGGCATCATCATCACTAACCTAGTAAGGGGTTTGTACCTCACCACCAGGGTGATGGGGTAGCATCATCATCAAACAACCAAGGGGGTTGTACTTTGAAAATCTATCTTGGTATCTTTTACAAATATGATATCCTATATAAGCATGAGCTACTTAAGTATGATTTACTTAAGCATTGATCTTACATGCCATATTGTTGTATTATGCCTATTGCTTAATGTTAATCAATGCCTATCTCTTGTTGCATTGCATTTGACATACTTAGTACTTTCAAATATACTAACGCATACTCTTGCCTACATGATATCCCACGTAGGAGCCAGAGCCCAAGTTGATCATCCTTCTTCTCCACGCGGCTAGTTCGGTGCTACTCAAGCTATTTGGTGAGTCTCCACTTCGGGGACCCTTGTCAATATTTTTCTTATTATGTATTGAGATACTCTTCTTTATGTTCTATTTGGCTACGAGGTTGAGCCCGGTTGCTTTGTCATGGCCCCTGCTCCTATGTATATTGTAGATATATTGTTAGACGTGCTATGTACCTATGTTGTGAGCCTTGACTCTTTTGTATCTTGATTATGATGTTATGCAATCTTTTCCTTTAGTCCCTTGCCCTTGTTTTCCAAACTTTTACATGTTACTTAAGTATTACTCTTTTTCCCTTAGCCCCAATTCCCCTTGTTTATGTTTCTTGTGTTATTTTACATTGCTTCCATGACCAAGGATGTGTAATGATATGCTAAGAGCCTTGTTGGGGGTTCCTTCGGGTTCTCCATTCACCGATCACGTCTATGCCCTAAGCTTGGTCGTATCAAAGATGGTATCAGAGCACTAAGTTGATAAATCCTTAAAGTTGAACACACCGCATCGATTGGAGTCTTATTCATGGTTGTGTTGTGCACCAGAGCTATGAGTAGGAGGCTATGAGACATTTTAGGAAATGTTTCACTTCTTCCTGATCTATGTCGTGCGATGGATTTAGATCCCTCAGACTTATTCCTAACCCTAAATGTTACATTTTAGGATATGTCTCAAGCTACTTAAGATGGTGATATGTCAAATATGGAGGTCTGTAACATTCTATAGGTAATGGCCAAAGAAGTGACAACATTAGCAACCCGACTCAATCTACAAGTGGGGGCTCCCGATACTTCTAGTGGTGAGAGGGGAGGTAGTGAGGCCAAGAGGGCCTGTAATGTGGGTAAGTTCCAAAGTCCCAAGTATAAAGGTGGTGGTAGTATGATACCTTATGCTAGGTGCCAAAATGTGGTAAAGGCCATAATGATACATGCTTGAGAGCTACAAGTGCTTGTTATCGTTGTAAGAAGATGGGTCATAATTTTAAGAATTGCCCTCATAAACGCAATAAGAGCAAAGGAGGTGATGGGGGGATGGTTAATCCCAAATGCCCTATATGTAGGATAAACCATGGTGGCCCGTATTGGAGGGACACAAGCTTTGGGTGTGGTGAGATAGGCCACAGAATTCTGGATTGCTCGTATGGTCTATACAAGTGTAAAGGTGGTGATGTTGATCAAGAGGCTCAAGGAGGGTATGAGGCACCTGATGTTACTACTGATATGTTGAAATTTTCTTTTGGCTTTGATCTGCTTGCATTAATGGCCCAAAGTGCCACTATTTCCTTCTTTAATCTTTTTGGTTGCTAGTGGGGCTTTTTATGTGCCCGAGTTGTTGTGTGGACCTTTGGTTTCTATCCTTTTATTGAGTATATTCTTGCTAGAATGTTCATAGGTGTTGATCCAGGTTTTTATTGCATTAGGTCTTACTTTGTGGCTTGTTGGAGTTGGCATGGTGGATTTTGATGTCATTATAAGAATGGAATGATTTCATGCATGTTATGTCTTCATGGATGATAGGACCCATAGAGTTAGATCCCTATTTCCTAATGAGCTTATCTTTGAGTGGGATGTTGTTGAGTGATAGCAAGGGAGGTAGGTCTATTTCTTGTCATAAGGTATAATTAGTCTCTAAGAGGATGCATTTTATCACCTTGTGAGAATTCAAGGTGTTGAACTCAAGTTGTTTTGTAATTTGAATTGTTGTTGTTGGTGGATGAGACCTTGAATGTCCCTTTTCGATAAATTGGATTTTGGGTAGTGTTTTTTTGTTTAACTAGCACATTGATTATGTCTATGTCTCATGAGTGAGATCTTTAGTCCCTACTCTAATAGGTTTATGGTGGTTTTGGTGATGATAAGATGGTTCATTTCCTAATGAGGTAGCATACGTGAGTCATTTGAGGATAGTACTACAAGTTCAAGGAAAGAAGTTGGATGCTAAGTAGGAGAGATGGGAATTTTGGTGGTAAGAGGCTACCTTCCTAGGTTATATGGTGTCGGGTGATGGTATTAAGGTGGACCTTAGTAAAATGGAAGTGACTAGAGATTAGCCTAGACCTTAACTTCCTTAGGTATTATGAGCTTTTTGGGTTTAGCGGGCCATTATCAAAGCTTGTGAGTAGGTTGTCTTCTATTGCCTCTCCTATGACTTAGTTGACCCTAAGTAAGGTCAATGTTGTGACTGACGTTTTGAGTAGGTACGTTGATAGGTTCAAGAGCGGCTATCTCTTGTATGATTCCTTTGTCCTAATGGAGTTCATATGTGTGTCCCGGATGGTCGAGTAAGTCTATAGTGGCTAGAAGAGATCTTTACGGGTTGCCCCATGTTATTATTGCATAGAAGTCTTGTCTTGTGATCTTGGTTGAATTTAGCTTGACGTGTTGGAGGTTTTGGGGTAGTTTGGGATACTTGTATAACATACTTCCAATGAGTGTGAACCCGTAAGGTTGTAATATGATAGTTGAGGATAGTCTATTTATTTGGTCAACTAAAATGGGTTAGTCACCCCTCTAAGATTGATCTTTGGCTCGAGTTTTGTTCTCAAGTGTGGATAAGGGTAGGTGATATCCCTAAGTGCCCGTTCAACCAGGAATGAGCATTTTGAATATTGGTGGAGTTGTTTGGTGGGCTTGTGTACCGGTTGTGTCTGTTGGGTTTCATGAATAGGGTCTTAAAATCCTACCTTGACATATTTGTGGTGGTATCTACTAATGAAGTATTGATTAATTTAGAGCTTGTGAATCATTTAGGGGTAGTGTTGCAAGTCTTGAAGGGTGAGAGGTTGATTGCTTAATATGATAGGTGTGAGTTGATGATAACAAGAAGGTGGTTAGAACTCCTTAGGGATTATAATATGAGTATGCATTATATTTTTCCCAGTTGAGGCTCATATTGTGGTTGATGCTCTAAGTGGGGTGCCTATGGATGGCCTAGCATATGCGGATGATATGGTAAGGAGGTAACTTGTGGGGTCCATTGATTGCTTAGAGTGGAAGTTAGGTTGAGGGAAGTTGAGAATGACAGTATAGTGTTCTTGATGGTTCCAAATCTTCTTTGGTTGGAGGAGCCTAGTTTAAGTAAGGCCTTGATTTCCGCCTTATTAAAGTTGGAAGTTTTGGGTAAGAGAATGATAAAGTGGAGGTTGTGTCCCAAGGGGGTGATATTGGTTATGGTACCAAGTGGGTTAGGTGTATTTAACGTTGACAATTGAGTTTGCCTATAACAATATCTATCATTCTAGCATCGATAAGGCTCCTTTTGAGCCTCTCTATGGTAGGTGTTGTAGATCACCGGTTGGGTGGTGTGACATGGGAGAGAGAGCCTTGTTGGGTCCATATCTAGTTGTGGATGCTATGGAGAAGGTAAGATTGATTAGGGAAAAGTTGGAGACAGACCAAAGTCATCAAAAGTCCTATGTTGAAGTGAGAGAAGAGAGCTTAAATTCAAAGTTAGTGATTGAGACTAATTGAAGGTTTCGCTCATTAAAGGTGTGTTTTGCCCTAGTAAAGAGGGAATTGAATGCATGGTTTGTGAGTCTTTTTAGAGTGTAGAAGAAGTTGGTAAGGTTGCATATGGATGGGATTTGCCTAGGGATATGATTATGGTTTGTTGGGTTCTTCATGTTTCTAAGTTGAGGAGATATGTTGGTGGCTCTAATGCTATAGAATCCTTTTAGATGGTGGGTGAAGTGGAGGATAAGTTGACTTAGGAGAAGGTCCCGATGGAGGTGTGGATGGATGAGTGAAGAAGTTGGCTAATATTGATGTGGCATTTGTCAAGGACCTTTTGGTGGAGTCATCTATTCGTATGTGTCTCATGGGGACCTCGTGCGAGCATGGTAAAGCAATATCTGTACTCTTTCATTCTATTCAAGCTTATGGTAACACATCAAGTCCATTTCTATGATTCCAAGTCTGATGTTTTAGCCCTATGTCATTCATATTCATCCATGTTTAAGTTGGCAAGTTTATAATGATTTTACACTTATGTTGAGATTTTGAAAATGGTGGTTTAAAGTGTATCATTGCATTCTTGTTGGGGCTGGTCTCCATATGATTATTCTTCTCTTGTACATTTATTTGATATTCGGGGATGAATATTTCAAGGGGGAGATATTGAAATGACCCGAAAAGGTGCCCGAAATAAGTGCTCCCAGATGTGTTTTTAACTATACTTAGCCTTATTTCAACCCCATATCATCCTAAACATTCCCCAATACTCACTTAAACACTTAGTCATATTTTTCACTCCCAAATTCAAGTCTCAAAATCCTCTTCCGAAATTAAGGATATCCTTCAAGCTTCAAGCCTCCATTTTCAAGCTTCATCAACAGCTTCCTCAAAGCTAAGGTATGTAGGTTTTAGCCATTGGGTCCTTCCACCCATGGTGCCCTAACCTCCATTTTACTCTATTTGCATGATTTAAAGTTGATTTTACAATTGGGTTTACTAGTATGAACATGTCTATGAACTATGTTAAAGCTATGTAAATTTGTAACTATTTTGCTATGTTTTGAGCTATAAATCTTGAATCTATTGTAAGATTTGATGAGAGGTTTTGATGTATATTGCTTAAGGCATTGCAAGATGTTGATTGATGGTTTTACAATGGATTTACTTGCATGATTTCATCTCTAAATTGCATGGTCTTGTACCCAATTACACACCCTCTAAGTGTTTGATAAAATATCCGGATGTGGTTTCTTGAGGAATTGAAGGTCCAAAGTATGAGATATGATATGATTAATGTTATGATGATGAAAAAAGCTTATTTATATGATATATCCTATATAAAGTATTACATTAGACTATGTCCAATCCGGGAGAGACTAAGAGCTCGGATAACCTTGTCAGGGAGTTTAGTACCTTGATAGCCAATCAAAGGGCTAGGGCCTTGATAACCTAGATGGGGGTTTGTACTCATTAACCTAGTGAGGGGTTTGTACCTTACCACCAGGGTGATGGAGTGACATCATTATCAACCTAGATGGGGGTTTGTACTCATCAACCTAGTGAGGGTTTGTACCTCACCACCTAAGTGATAGGGCGAAATCATCACTAACCCAGTGAGGGGTTTGTACCTCACCACCAGGGTGATGGGGTGACATCATCATCAACCAACCAATGAGTTTGTACTTTAGAAATCTAGCTTGGTCTCTTCTACAAATATGATATCTTATATAAGCATGAGTTACTTAAGCATGATTTACTTAAGCATCGACCATACATGCCATATTGTTATATTATGCCTATTGCTTAATGTTATGGAATTTGACTATGGTGCCTATCTTTTGTTGCATCACATCCTACATTCTTAGTACATTCAAACATACTAACGTATACTCTTGCCTACATCATATCACCATGTAGGAGTCGGAGCCCAATTTGATCATCCTTCTCCTCCACGCAGCTAGTTCGGTGCTACTCAAGTTAGTTGGTGAGTCCTCAACTTTGAGGATCCCAGTCTATAATTTTCTTATTATGTATTGATATACTCTTCCTTATGTTCTATTTGACTATGAGGGTGAGATTGATTGCTTTGTTGTTTCCCCCGCTCGTATCTATGTAGTAGAGGTGTTGTTGGACGTGCTATGTACCTGCGTTATGAGCCTTGACTCTTTCGTCTCTTGATTACGATGTTATGCAAGCTTTTCCTTTAGTCCCTTGCCTTTGTTTTTCAAACTTTTACATGTTACTTAAGTATTAATCTCTCTCCCTTAGTGCTAATTCCCTTTGTTTATGTTTCTTGTGTTGTTTTACATTGCTTCTGTGATCAAAGATGTGTAATGATATGCTAAGAGGCTTGTTTGGCGTTCCTTCGATTTTCCCATTTGCCAGTCACGTCTAGGCCCTAGGCTTAAATTGTGACAGTTGGTTGTAGCCATACTTATATGAGGATTTACGTTGGTAATGGAACACCAAGGAATTCAAAGCCTTGTCTGACCAAGCAGAAAAGGCTATAGTGAGCCTGAAAGGGTGGCTCGTTGCACACTGAAGGTGCAAAGAGTATTGGGACTATTTATCGAGAGATGGTAAGATTTTTAAATTCAAAGTTTAAATTCATAATCTTAAATACTTTTTTTGATTGAATATTATTTCATTAATTATATTATTAAATTTTATAGGAGCAAAAAATGGGACGGGTTCCATTTTAGCATGAGGTTTTCAAGAGAAATCATATTCGAAAAAAGGATAATGAGTCAGACCTAGAGTGTGGGTCGACCTGAGGCCCGAACAAGCTTACATAATATATATATATATATATATATTGAGTATTCATTCTAACTCTGAATTATTTTTGTAATATACAGTAAAAGTACGAGCGATACGTTCGTATGCTTGGAGATGATGTCGAACTTACACATGAGTTGTCCCAACAAATTTGGACTGAGAAAGTGGTTGGCGAGAGCCAGAAAGGAGAGATTTATAGGATGGGATTTAAGAATGTCATACAACTCATCCAATGAGGTTTAGAAGGCATTGGATTATCGAGACAAGCCAGGCCCTTGACCAGGTTCAGTTGGGTTCCATATCTTAGAAAATACAAGAACTTTCAAATGCATTCGCAACTTCTAAGGCAAGGAGGGTTGAGCAACAAAAAGAAGTGGTACAAATCAAAGAACAAGTACTCAACCTCACCCGTAGGCCTGTACCACATCCTTTCGGTCCCAAATATGATAGTGAAGATGATGAGCTTGTTAAGAATAGTCCCTAGGTTCCTTTTAGTTATATTTTGGACAATTTAGTTATGTTTGGACACTTTAATTATGTTTTGGACAATTTAGTTATGTTTGGACACTTTAGTTATATTTTGGATAATTTGATGAACTTTATGTTGATTTAAAACGTTATAATTGTTGGATTTTATTCATTTTTAATTTTTGATTTTGATTGGTGTTATGTATTTTGTTGTTGAACTTGTTCTTGTTGCTATTGGATTGCATATTTTCATTGAATTGAATTGTCTTTTAAATTGCAAGGGGCAGCAGAAACTGCAGGTTTCTACTATCAAAACAAATGTAGAAAAAGTGACGGATTGTATCCCTAAGTCCGTCACTTTTCTGCAATCTTTTTAAAAATATTTTAGGAAAGTGATGGACTGCGTCCCTATGTTCGTCACTTTTCTGAATTTTTTTTTAAAATTGTTTTCAGAAAAGTGATAAACAGGGCCCGTAAGTCCATCGGTTTTGATAATTTATTTACAATTTATTTTTACATATTATAGACAGGGACCTTATGTCCGTTGCTTCATTAATTTTATTTAAAAGTAATTTTTTAAAGATGCGACGGATAGGGACCCAAAGTCAGTCGCTTCTTTAATAAAATAATTTTTTAAGTATGTGACGGACAATGACGCTATGTTCATCGCTTTTTTTTAATAAAGAAATTATTCAAAAAGTGACAAAAGTTATAAAGCGACGCAGTCCGTCGCTTTTCAAAAAGCGTCGACGAAAAAAGCGATGGATTGAACTGCGTCCCTTTTCTGTCGATTTTGACAAAAAAGGAGACTCAGTCCATTGCTTTTGGCCGTTACTCTTTCAGGCAGTTTTTAATAGTGGATGTATCAAGTAGTTTCTCTCTAAAACTAAGACAAACTACACCAAAATCTCTTTCTTTCCAAAGTCAAAATCCAAGAGGAAGAGACACAAAGTGTCGTCCAAAGTCATACCAAAGTTGATTGTATAGCTAATTTTTTAAGAAAATTAATTTTGGTCCTTTGATAAGAAATTTGGCTTTAATCTTTGGATATGTTGTAGATATTGAAGTTTATTTTTAATAGAATCAAGCGGTTCGCCATTTGGACGCTCGTACACCAAGATACAGATGTATTGATAAGACTCCATAAGGCTGTAGAAAAATCAAATCTGGAGAAGCAAAATCAAAAATTAATTTCCAACAATTGAGAAGGACTTTGACATTAATCTTTGGCTATGTTGTAGATATATGAGTCTAGAATCTGAAAAATTAAATGGATCATGATTTTGATACTTCTACAACAAGATATGAATTTTCTACCACAAGTGTGCTGAGCTGAAAAAAAAATGACGAAAATTAGAAAATAAATATTATATAATAGAGATGGATCTGATCGAGCTTGACGATGCCGTAAATTGACAATTAGCCTCCATGGGAGTATGGATATTTATAGATATCAAAAGTACATAAACCGTTTTCCTACAAATTATGAAAAACCCATAATTGAAATCAATTATGGTAAATTTTCCTAGGAACTAAATTATGGAAAATTCCATAGGATTCAAGTTATGGAAAATTTCATAGGAACCAAGTTATTAAAAATTTCATAGGAACCAAATTATGAAAAATTACATAGAATTTAAGTTATGAAAATTCCATAGGAACCAAGTTATGGAAAATTCCATAGGATTCATGTTATGAAAATTACATAGGAATCAAGTTATGGAATATTTCATTGAAGTCAAATTATGAAAAATCTCCATCCAATCAAATATGAAAAGTTTTGAAAAACTTCCTACGAAAAAATATTTAATTCATGAATATTTCAAGCCTTGTCTTCAAAGGTTCGATAAGTCAAGCACCCCGACAAGCCTTGAAGTAGGGGACATTTGTAGACAGTGAAATTTTATTGATCAATCCATATTAAATGTAGATTAAATCTTAAATTTATGATACCTTGACCAAGTCAAATTATTGGTTAATGAGGCTGGACTAACATTTAAGTGAAAATTTTATGACTTAAATAAAATCCAAATTATATTTCGGTCAGTCCATTAATTTGATAAGATGAGCCCAACTCATGTTTTTCAAGCCCAAGGTCTTCTTAAATTAATTAAAGACCAAAATACCCCTAAAATCCTAACTTACAACTATATAAAGGGGTCTTCATAAGACAAAGAGAAAAAAAAAGGAGAGGAACAAGAAGAAGAGAAATACATAGAAAAGTTTTGCTCTTCAGTGGCGATCCACAAGTATTTCACATACAAAGGAGTTTTGTCTCCAAGTTGTAAGCCGCAAGTTCTCATATTTCTGCAATTGTGATTAAAGCTTGGCTCCGCATACGTAGTGAAGTTTCAACAAGTATTTCTTCGATTCAAAACCAACCAAAGCTCTTGAGTTGATGACCGTGAGGAGAAGAATCAGAGGATTATATTTGTTTTTTAGATTTTTATAAAGATTGTAACCTTTGCACATTCTTGAAATACAAATATTATTGTTTGCCTCTACTTTTCTTGTTTTGATTTATTATTTTTCAGAAACGAAATTTAGTCACTTACACGAAGATACACACACTTTTCACAATTTTAATTTTAGTGAGATATATAAGCAATAAAATACTTTCCAAATTTATTATAAAAAGAAAAAATAATATTAAAGGAATCAATCAAGTTAATTGTATATGTGGATGGTACGATACGTTTACAATGGACAGCAACTAAAACAATAAAAAGAATTTATAATTTGCAATGATAAAAAAATTTACATATGAATGACGAAAATTGATGATCACAGAAATGCAAGTCCTAAGTAATATAACATTGGAGATAATTACAAAATTAAGTTATTTCATGATAGGTGCATCCTAATCATATTTTTCTTGAAGGAAAGTTTTTATTAGTCTTATTTTAAAATGTGCTTTTTTACAATACATGTAATGACGAATATTATATTATGAAACCTAAATTATGTACATTTCGAGATATATAAGAAACTACCAAGATTATGGCTTAAATTTTCTTTTCTAGAAAACAAACATTGCACCAACCACAAGAGTTGAAATTTTGTTATAATTGGATCTATCTATTATCTACTACATGAGACTTAGTTTTGCTAAAACTTAAAATTTTATTAGATCTAGCAGATCACCTTTTCAAATCTATGGTGATCAAAATTCTTGATGAAGATTCTGAAGATGTGAATACTCAAAAGATTATGATCAAATATAATTATATTCCTAAATATCAAATGCAGTGCAAGGTTCAGGGACATAATAGAAATAGTAATAGATTTTTTTTATAATTTGATACTAACTTTAATGATATTGCGGTAGTTAAGGAGAATAGAGAATTTTGATCCCCACTTTTCTTAATCACATATTTCAACAGGACAATGCGAAATCCTTTATAGTGAAAAAGTAGTGGTGGATTTAGAAAAGTAAAATATAGTTCACGATAATGATGAGTCCATATTTTGGACTCATATAGGGATTAAAAGAGAAAGAAATATTGTTCTTAATGTACTATTATTCTTCATAGGTTACTAACTATGTGTTTTATATCAAGATTGAGAATAACAGAGCTTGGAAGGGCAAAATTCAACAACACAGGACAAAGGAGCAAAATGCCTAAAAGGCGATCAAAAGTGGTGTCATCGACTGATTCGGTGGATCGCTGAAGGGAAACACTTGACACGCCCCACATTTTCCTAGGAATGCCCCATAATTGTAATTCCCTTATATCTAAAATTGGGGATATTTAAACACCCCTCCACGTAGCTCGAAAAGATCTTATGATGCATTTTTTTATATCTCAAAATTTGTACAGAATTTCGTAAATTCAACGTCATATTCTTGTTCAGAGGAAAAATTGTATGGGAAAATGAGTACGTACAAGGTATACTTTATCCATGCCAAGAAAATAATTTTTTGGTGAAACTTTGTAAAACAGTGTTAGACCCCGTAATTAATTCAACCGAAGTAATTCGTTCAATTGGAAAAGTTATGATGAACATGACGTAATTTTAA
>JAOTQJ010202212.1:9410-19841 GCA_025642045.1 Solanum sejunctum | reverse complement strand
GCATGGGTTGATACTTATGTTGGTAATCTGTTCAAAATGGGGTTGGAAGGTTTGGGGAAGCATGTTTAAATTATTTTTGATAGGGTATATGTGCTAATCATCATACAGGGGGATTGGTGGGTGTGTTAATAATCCTTTTGCGTATGTGTGTATTGATATGATATTGGCCGAATAGGTTGAAAGATGTCATATAGGGTTTGTTTTGATGAACTTAGAAACTTAGATGACTGAGTTTTCTGAGCTACAAATGGCTTTTATGACTGTGGAGCAATCCATAAGTCATAGTTTCCCCTTGTATAAGATTCCAAAAACATAAATTTTCTCAGTAGCCATTAGACATGACCCTCTATGAGTCATAGAATAATTTACTGCTCATGGAAGGTCTCGTGGATCCTTGCCTAAAATAAATCCAGACAGTAGAATCATCTACGACACAGTGTATGACTCACAGAGCATTCTACGAGTCATACCTAGTCTTATGGATGTTTCCAATAAACAAAAACTTTGTGAACAATGTTTAATTAGATCCTTCTACGACTCGTAGTTTCCACTACAGCTTGTAGAGGTGCATTGGTAGATCATTCCGCGACCAAATCTACGTTGCTTTGCATTTGATTGTTTGATTCATTAAAGTTAACAAAAGTCCATGTGTCGTAGGTAATGTAACACCTCTCATGTGGTTCGATAAAGTGACCTATAGTGTATTTCTTGGATTTATCAAAGTTCATGCATGATTTTGTGAATCGGACTTCATATTCAATTTTAGGAGACAAAATTTTGTATTAAAGGGGTAGTCTTCCATTTTTAGATGATCCACAGCGAGAAATTATTTTTTGCTATTAGAGGCTGAAACAAAAATTGTATGCGAACAATCCGTGTAAGATTTAGGGGAAAAAATGGCCTAAACCCATTCCTGTGCCAAAATATGGGAGAAAATTTAACTTCGCACAAAAATGTACTAGCCCACTACAAGTCTGCGTCACAAACTTTTCGCGGACTAGTTCAATAGGTTCCTTAATTTTCTGCTTTAATTTAAGGGCAATAGGGTAATAACCCAATTCTTATATATACAGGAATCCCTCATTATTCAGTCATTTTCTAGCCTTAATACTTACAAAAAACCCTAAAAAATAATATCCAATCTTTTCAAACCTTCCATTCAATCTCAATACTTCAAGCACTTCCTTTGGAATTCAAATAAAAAAGTCAAGCCCCAAGTCCTCCTCAAGCTTTTTTTCAAGAAACTCCAAGTTGAAGGTATGTGGGCTTCATTCATGGGGATTCTTCCACCCATGAAGCCAATCCTTCTTATTTACAAATTTTCATGATTTTTAATGCGGAATACTTTATGGGCAAACATTATTATGCTTTATAAATATAGTTTGAGTTTTGATTCTTCAAGTATTGATTTATTATGCTTGATATCTATTGAAGGTTTATTCCATGAGTGATTTATATATATTGAGGCTATACATGATGTGAACTATGTAAATAATGAAAGAATATAAATTTTATGATTAATTTCATGATACCCAAATTGGGGTTTCTACTATAATGTTGGTGGCTTGAAATGAATGATTTCTAAATTGCCACAACCCAAGCATATTTCGTAGATGTGACATAGCGAATGGGGAACCCGAAGGAACCCTAAACAAGTCTCTTAGCAAATCATACACACACCCTTGGTCGCGGAAGAAATAGAATACCATAAGACATAGTAGATAGGGACAAGCTGGCCTGATGGACAATTCTCAAATAATAACATCAAGAGTCAAGAGAGAGTCAAAGCTCAAAGCATAATACTAACATGTGCAACAACACCTGTAAAACATAGATACTTATTGGGGGCCAAGACAAGCTACCGAGTTCACCCTAATAGTACTAATATATACAAAAGAAGGATAGTCTTAGCACATAGCAGGATATCATAAGCATTATCCACGAAATGGAGGACTCACCAATGATCTTGAGCTATATCGTACTAGCCACGTGGAGGAGAATGATCAAGAGGTACTCCAATTCCTACATAGTGGCAGCATGTAGGCATAGGGTATGCGTTAGTATATTTGCATGTACTAAGTACATAGGATGCAATGTAACAAGAGATAAGGACATAATCAGAATGCATAAGCATAAGCAATGAGTAGCACCAACAATATGGCATGCATATGAGATGTTATATAGTAAATCATGCTTGTATAGGACATAGTACATGTGTAACAAGAGACCACTATCATATTGGTGGATCTTCACAGCCTACCATCCTTGATAAATAAGGTACCAACCCCATCAATTGGTTGGTGGATTGTTGTACCCTACCACCATTGGTGACGAAGGTACAAACCCCCAAACATCGTTATCAAAGTACAATCTCCTTGATATGGTGGTGGATCATTGCACCCTCCTACTCTTACAATACCCTTGACATAGTGGTGGATCATCTCTCCCTACTACCCTTGGTGACCGGGCACAAACCCCACTAAGTTATCAAGGTACAAACCTCTTGATATGGTTAACAAGGTACAAACCCTTCAACATGGTTACCCATTGCTCAACCATAAAGTAGAACATGGTCATATTCCAACACTATATAATAGAAAACCATATAAGTACATTCCCTTCATCATCATATAGTCATTTAACTCATAAGACATGAATTAGGCCTTTAATTCCTCAAAATAACCATAACTGGACATTTTATCAACAATTGGCAGGTGTGTAGTGCTAATAAAAAACAATACAATTTAGTGACAAAATCATACAAGGAAATTTAATGTAAAACCAGTGATCAATACTTGTCAACACATTAAGAATTATACATCAGAAAACGACTACAAAAATAGCCTAAAAACATACCTCAAAAGTTCCAGAATCTTGTTTTTCGTATATCTAAAATTTGTTCAAAAATTTGACTTCATATTCTTGTTCAGGAGGTCCAAATTAGGGAGTAAAGGGTCTAATACCAATTATAGAGCAACCAGAGAAAAATTTGATCTTTCCAAAATTTTCAGAGGCGATCCGCGACGATTCTGGCTAACGCGCCTCTGTCGCGAAGCAGTGTTTATTTTGCCTAGTTTGTTGTCTCGGTCTGAGACTTTTAAGTCTTGGGCATAAGTATTTCCAAATGTGTTTTTACCTAAACTTAGTCATATTTCACAATTATATCACCCTAAAACATTGTCCAATACTCCCTAAAACACTTAACCATATTTGTACACTCCAAATGCATGACTTAAAACCCTTATCTGGAACTAAGGATTTCCTTCAAACTTCAACCCTCCATTTCCAATCTTCAACAATGAGCTTCTCCAAATCTATGGTATGTGGTGTTGAACCATTGGGTCCTTTCACCCATGTTTTTTAAGCCTTGTTTTTAGTAATATTGCATGATTTAAAATTGATTTTATATGTGGGTCTTGTATATTGAGAAATTTACAGCACAGTGATTTTAGTTCATGAAAGTATGCTTATTTTAGTATGTTTTGAGCTCTAAATTCATAACAACCCACATCTTACAATACAAGTACTATGCGAATGAATCATGATATGATTTGATCAAATTAGTGCCAATTTTTAGAAGTGCTCGAATCTCATGTTATAGGATGATATGTGCGTCTAACATTGAAGAGGGTCGAGTGTAAATAAGTTTTAAATTGAATTGAGGAGATCATGGCCTTAAATGAAATGAGAGAAGTGAGGTGCTTATAGGACTTAGGAAGATAGAAGCTAAGTCACCTACTTGCTTAGCTTAAATTGTCTAGCTAAACGAAGACGAGGTCAGACATAGAATTGGTCCAAGTCCAATTATGAATAAAGTCCGTGTTAATGGTGTAACTTTAGCTCATGTTGCAGCATCACAGATGGACTATATTTTCAGCCCAAGAAGAATATTAAAAGATCCCAAAGACATCACAAGTTCTTTGATAATTTGGGGCAAAAATAACTAAGAGAAAGAGGGAAAAATGGGCAGCTAAGGCCCAACTAATTTGAACCCAATTAGGCCCAAGTGAAAGGGACAAGCTGCTTCATCACTACCTTAATAATATAAGAATTAAAAAACATAAAACATTTAGAGAAAATCCCCTTTAAAAAGGCTTACAAATAGCACCTTTAAGTCATTCTTAGACTTGGAAAATTTCAGCTTTCACAAACTTTCTCTCTACACTTTCTTAACCTAGCAAAGCAGCCACAAGGGGACTTATAGGGTTCATGGAGAAGCCCTACATATTGATGGTAGTGGTAAGTAATCTTACATATGTGTATACTATGGTTTTATTGTTAAAAACAAGAGACTATGTTGGTTTTGTTTGTTCTAAAAATTTAGACAGCATGTGTCCTAAGGATTGTTGTGAGCTTTTCTTGTTGTTCAAGAGGATTTTTTCTTCTTGGTTGATTGTATTATGAAGTATCACTCATGTATATAACAAATATTTGTTTGGTTCTGATAAAACCAGGCTACTACACCACTTTTATAGTCCACAAAAAAAGAGTTGTTATACAACATCGTAATTGGAAATTGTTGTTTAACGAGCTTCACCTAATTTGGGACTATTTGTGGACTATTATAAGACTAGTTTTATGTGTAAAAATTTTGTATACAATTTGGTTAAAGTTGAAATAGGTTCGGGATCATTGACGTCAAAATGTAGCGAAGGGATGTAACGTTATACCACCTATTTGTATATTGTACAGAATTGTTATGTATTATGCTTTGTGATCTGTTATAAGACTGTTATGGCACTACAACAGGTTGCACATGATATGTATATGGGAATGTGTATTGATTAGGGGTGTAAAGGTGAAAAGAACTTGCTCTGGTTTATAAATAACCGCTTGCTGCTCGTATGTTGTTTTTTATGAGATTGGACTGCCAAGATTATCTATTGGTTGCTAATGCTAGTTGTATCACCTTCTATGTTATAGATAAATATTTGGAGGAAGGGAAGATTATGTTGAGGTAACAGCAAGGTCGTACAGCGAGGTATGTAAGGCTACTTGAGTTCATATTATTTGGCATGAAACATAGATTCCTCTTTGGAACATAAAGGCACTTACCAACTCCAACACAACTACTAACCGTGTCTCCACTCTTTCACATTTTCAGATACTTCAATACTTAGTTACTTTCTGATCTGCATACATACTCTGATACTAGGTTACATGGGTTCTTGTTGCTAAATAAAGTTCAAGAGTTGTTTCATCTCATATGCATTTTATTATTTGTGTAACATACTCTTTTCATTTTCATATTGTCTTGTATGATTATCTACATATCATATGCTACATATACAAACATACAACCCCAATATTATGACCACCAAAAGAATTATCTCAAAGGTAATTGAAAAGTAAAGTATACTGCTTATTGATCGGTGGTAGCCCAAGCTGTAGAAGAATCACCTATAAAAGGACGATCCTATCAAGTGGGTAGACCGAGGGGTTAAGAAAGAGCCTAGCTAGGGAAGATCCTAATACAATTTTACCACTGATCAGCTGGTCATTTCTATTACATGTTGAGCACAAATTATACAGTAAAGATAAAGTAATAAAAATAACATATAGTATATGATCCCACAATACAACTAAAGGTAGTCTCTTATCCTATACTAGTGCATTGTGACATTTGAGCTGTTACTTCGTATACAATATTTCCTGACTTACATATTCAGTATATTATCTCATACTAATGACCCTTATAGGTGATTTAAAGTTTATGCTGCATGTACAGGTGGTAGTACCTCTCCCTAATAGGAGTACAGGAATTCCAACTTCTATTACCAAGCTCCAGGTTGCTTTGGAGCTTTGCATGTCTAGAGTCTATATTTTGTGTTGTACAGTTAGTCGAGGCAGGGTTTGTCTTGAGCCTTATCAAATATTTTCCTTATCTATAGGCGTTGTAGACTACGTAAATTAAAGTGGGGTCATGTCTCGTACTTTAGACACCGTGGCCCCAATGGCCTAGTCATATGCATTTTCTTTTGGCTTATTATCACTATTTACTTTCTTAAAGGCATGTTAAATGTAGAAACACCTCACAATATGTATAGAAAGCAAATAGATAAGGGTTGGTTCTCCTGGGCCTTACAAGCAATAGGTGCCAGTCTACCCTAACGGGACTTTGGGCATGAGAGAAGTGGTAGCAGAGCGGGTCATCCTAAGAAGTCTACAAAGTCGTGTCTATGTAGAGTGATGTTTATTGATGTGTTATGCACCATATTTATAAGCAAGAGGCTACATGAAATTTAGTCGTTGTTCCTTTTTTTTGAATTCTTTAGATCATGCCATAAAGCCAAGTGTAATAGGTGAATTATGCGTAACTCCTAAATTATTTTGTACAATAAGTATGCCAGAAATAAGACAAAACAAAGGTAAAGGGAAGGGAGTAGAAGTGGTGGTTGGTATACCAAGTCAAGTAAAATAATGAAATGAGGTTTGAGAGGAGCCTTTGTCACAAATATCTACAAATTCTCCAGCTCCTGATGAACATGAAAGTAGTGAAATTCCACTAGAACCACCTATTCCTACTACTATGCAGGATTTAAGAAATGCAGTCCAACTATTGACCCATATAGTAGCTGGCCAAGGTCAAAGACAGGAAGGTCCAGTTACAGGTACAGGTGGTGCGAATAGGGCAACTAGCGTGAGGATACGTTATTTCCTTAATTTAGACCCTCCATCCTTCATTGGATTAGATCCTAATGAAGATCCCCACAACTTTATTGATTAGATTCAGTGCACTTTAGATGTTATGAATGTGAGTGGTAGAAAAGCTATCTAGTTAGCGACATATAGGTTGAAGGGTGTGGCTACATTGTGGTATGAACTTGGAAGCAATCTAAGGGTATAGATGCAACTCTAACTACCTAGAAGTAGTTCAAAGAGGAATTTCTTGACCATTACTTCCCATTAGAGATTCGAGAGGCCCGTGCAGATTAGTTCCTGAATCTCCACCAAGGGAATATGAGCGTGAGAGAATATAGTCTTACGTTTAATACCCTGGCAAGGTATGCTCCTAATGTAGTTGCTACTATGGTAGATAGAGTTCAACTATATATAGATAGGTTAGATACGTATCTGGTTAGAGACTGTACCATTACTTTCTTGAACAAAGACATGGATATAACAAGAATGCAGGCTTTTGCACAGAAATTAGAGGATCAGAGGCAAAGATGAAGGACACAAGAATTGGAAAGGGGGAAAGCCAAAAGCCCCAGATCTACCAGGCTATTTTCACCATCCTAAGGTGAGCTTACACCTTGGTTTTCTAATAGACCTCCTAGGCCATTATCCTTCTAAT
Organism: Solanum sejunctum; assembly: GCA_025642045.1. Taxonomy (NCBI): domain Eukaryota; kingdom Viridiplantae; phylum Streptophyta; class Magnoliopsida; order Solanales; family Solanaceae; genus Solanum; species Solanum sejunctum. The sequence goes on along the minus strand of JAOTQJ010202212.1, from coordinate 12,544 downwards.
ATGCAGCCAGTGCTCCACCATAACTTCAAGGGTCTAGAAGTAATTAGTTTGGTTAACAAGGTGAAGGACAAGGTACACGGATAATACGATATTCAACATATCGGCAAATGAACCCTAGGCAACCCTATAAATAATATGGAAGAAGTCATTCAGGTGTATGTCATGTTGGGAAAGACTCTTGATATTGGTGTGGAGCGCCAGGGCATATGATGAAAGATTGTCCAAGAAGTCATATGGGTGATATAACATAATCTTCTATAACCTATTTCATCATCATCATCAATTCATCTAATAGATAGGGTTCAACAAGCACCTATGGGTCGTGGTAGAGGTGTTAGAGGGGCAGCTAGCTCTAGCGGAGTCCGAAATCGCACTTATGCTCTATGGAGTCAGGAAAATTTAGAAGCTTCAGCTGATGTAGTCACAAGTACATTATCCATATTTTACATAATGTATATGCATTAATTGGCCGTGGTTCTACACTATTATGCATTGACCCACTAGTTGCTGGGATGTTTAAGAGGACGCCCAAATTATTGGATAAACCATTTAAAGTGTCCACACTAACTGGTGAATATATTATGGCTAGAAGGATTTATTATGACTGTGGAGTAACTGATTGTAACCGTTACACATTGGCTGACATTATTGAGCTAGAAATGGTGGATTCTGATATTATAATGGGTATGGATTGGTTAGCTTCTTGCTATACCACCGTAGATTGCTGAACTAAGAAAGTGTACTTCCACTTTCCAAATGAGGTAGTTCTTGAATGGGATGGCAATGTTGGGGCACAAAAGGGGAAGTTTATCTCTTATTTTAAGGACAAAAAGATGATATCCAAGGTGTATATATGTCATTTAGTTAGAGTGGGGCTATGAAGGCAGAATCACCAACGCTTAAATCAGCTCTAGTAGTGAATGAATTCATTAGTGTGTTACCGAAAGAACTCCTAGGTTTACCTCCAGAACGAGAAATAGATTTTGGTATTGACTTACTTCTAGGCACTCAAACCATTTCCACCCCTCCATATAGAATGTCCCCAACTGATTTAGGTGAATTAAAAAAGCAACTAAAAGACTTATTGGAGAAGGGTTTTATAAAACCTTATTTTTCCTCTTGGGGTGTAGCAATGTTATTTGTATGCAATAAAGATGGCACCTTGATCATGTATATCGACTATCGACAATTGAATAGGGTGATAATTAAGAATAAGTACCCCCGTCCCAGGATTGAAGACTTATTTGATCAGTTATAGGGTGTCAAATGCTTTTCAAAAATTGATTTGAGATCAGGGTATCACTAAGTGAGGGTGAAGAAGGAAGATATACCCAAGACAACTTTCAGAACATGCTATGGTCATTTTGAATTTCTTGTTATGTCATTTGTTCTAACAAATGCACTAACAGTTTTTATGGACTTGATGAATAAGGTGTTTAAGCTATCCTTGGATGTGTTCGTGATAGTATTTATACATGTCATTTTGGTATATTCAAGATCAAAAGAGAATCACGCAAATCACTTGTGACAGGTGCTATAGATTCTTCGTGATCGACAGTTATATGCCCCACTTGTTGCCAATAAGGCTCGGGAGAACTAACCTATATCTATGCACTTTCTATACATATTATATAGGACTACATTTGACATGTCTTTAAGAAAATAAATACTGATAACAAGCCAAAAGAAAATCCACATGACTAGGCATTTGGGGCCACGGTGTCTAAAGTACAAGGCATGACCCCACTTTAATTTACATAGTCTATAAAGCCTCTAAATAAGGAAAAGTATCTGATAAGCTCTAGACACACAAAGATCCGAAGAAACTTGGAGCTTGGTAATAGCAGTTGGAAGTCTTGTACTCCTACTGGGGAGAGCTACTAGCACCTATACCTGTAGAATGAAATGTGGGTCCCCCATATGGGACGTCAATATAAGATAATGTACTGAATATGAAAGGCAGTGTATACTTTATATGAAGCAACAACCTAAATGAAACTATGCACAAATATAGGATAAGAGACAACCTTTAGTTGTACTGTGCGATCATGTACTTTATGTTCATTTTATTACTTTACCTTTGCTGTATAATCTGTGCACAACATGTAATACAAGTGACCAGTTGATTGGTGGTAAATCTATATTGGGACCGACCCTGGTTAGGCTTTTCCTTTAACCCCTTAGGCTACCCCCCGTGATAGTATCGACCCTAGCTAGGTGATTCTTCCACCTCTCAGGTTGCCACCCATCAATAAGCAATATACTTTACTTTTCAATTACCTTTGAGATGATTATTTTGGTTGTCCCAATATTGGAGCTGTAGGGTAGTATATGTAAAATGTGACATGTACATAATCATACAAGACAATATGAAAATAAAAAGAGTATGTTACACAAATAATGAAATATATGTGAGATGAAACAACTCGTGAACTTTATTTAGCAACAAGAACCCATATAACTTACTATCCAAGTATATATGCAGATCTGAAAGTAACTATGTATTGAAGCATATGAATATGTGAAAGAGTAGAGACACGATTAGTAGTTGTGTCGGAGTTGGTAAGTTCCTTTATGTTCCAAAGAGGAATCTATGTTTCATGCCAAATAATATGAACTAAAGTAGCCTTACATACCTCGTTGTACGACCTTGCTATTACCTCAACATAACCTTCCCTTCCTCCAAATATTTATTATTAACATAGAAGGTGATAAAACTAGCATTAGCAGCCAATAGATATATCTTGTAGCCCAATCTCATAAAAAATAACATACGAACAACAAACAGTTATTTATAAACTTGAGCATATTCTTTTAAACTTTTATCCCTAATTCTTTTTTATAATACACATTCTCATATACATATCATGTGCACCCTGTTATACTACCATAACAGTCTTACAACAGATCATAAAGCATAATATCTAACAATTCTACACAATATAGAAATAGGTGGCATAACGTTACATCCCTTCGCTATATTTTGACGTCAACAACCTCAAACCTGTTTCAACTTTACCCAAATTGTACCCATAATTTTTAGACATAAAACCAGTCTTACAATAGTCCACAAATATCTTCTATCACGCCCAAAGTCCCGTTTGGGCAAACTGGCACCCATTATCGGTAAGGCA